>BJFM01010297.1:8289-42510 GCA_016586285.1 Arothron firmamentum
CCCCCCCCCCCCCCCCCCCCCCCCCCCCCGCATCCAACAGGTTTGACATAAACACAGCTCTGGCTCATCACAATACATCGCCACTGCGCTGTGACAGATGTTTTCTGATTTTCAGCTGACTTCTGTGTCTCCGCACTGCAGATCTATCCCGCTGCTCTAACGATTAGTTCCCCAGGGGCGACCGCAGTTAAGGAATCGGCCATCGTCGGCCACCATAAAGAATCTACCTTTATCTCGTAAATGTGTTCATCATGAACAAAAACAGACATTTGCTGTTATGGCACATCGACAAAGACGTTTCAGGTTCAAATTGGCCAATAGTGTGAAACCAGTTTGGTGGGTTGAAAGCCTGTGGTTCAAGTCCACAGCCTGGGGACGTTCAGCATGTGTTAGACTATTAATGTCGATCGAAGGAAAAACGAACAACATTTCTCAGTTTTATCCACAGAAGGTGGGAGTTGTGTTTTAGATAACAGTCATGACAAAGCAAAGCATGAACATTAAAATGAATGCTTGAGAAACAAACAAACAAAAAAAAGCTTTTGGTCATTATTAGTTTATGTCTGAAATGCTAGAGTGATTTTGTCCAGACCTGTTGAAAAATGACTGCGTTGTGCAGAATTATAAGCAAGCCAATTGTTTGGCCCTTGAAAAAAATCTTGGTATCAGTGCTCTGATGGGTGGTTTGTTTTGTTAAAAAAAAAAAAAAAAAGATCTTTTTCTCAGTGACGTTTGAGCAAATTCACTATGTTCACTTGAGGACACTGACAAGGTTGAGTATCAGTCAGTGTTGGTAACACGGTCCTAAAAGTCTTTAGAGGGTGCTAGAAACATCAGGTAGGAGCCCAGAGAGAGAAATGTAAATAGCCCAGAAAACTGTCCCCTCAGAATGGAGAAAGCACCTCCCCCCACCGGCAGACTACTGTTGCACCATGTCGAAAGGGGGCCATCACCGCATTCACACTTCATCAAAGTCTCAGCTCTTTCACTGCCATTTTTTTTGCAGTCAGTCCCTCAAGATTGCAAACAGTTTCCGCCTGAAAACGACGACATAAAAAAGTAGGAAGAAGGAAGCCACGTGTTGGAGGCTGACGCTCTTCATTTCCCTTATTAGCTAATTCAGAGAAGTCACAGAAATAGTTCCAGTGACATTAATACGTGGTTTGGTGTACTGGAGGACTGACTGGCTCAGTCATTCAGACTCATAAAAACCTGTTGCTTTGAATATGGCTCCGTTCCTTAGTGCGACATCGCCGCCTCAACGAAAGCGGGTCGTGATAGATGCGTAATAACTGTGTAACTACATGTCGCTAGCCCGCAGCGAACGCAGGCCCGGAGAAGGCTGCTCGTTTCTAACATTCGTCTGAAATGAAGTTCGATCCAGACTCGCCATTGACGACAGACAAGAGCCACGATGGCGACTATATATCTGTGATTTTCCCCAGGACACGCAGCCGGTGGCAGCGACGCAAAGCAGACTTGATTAAAGACGTCGTTCATGATCGATTTAATACGCGCAAAACGTATTGGCAGTAATGTGTGATTACTTAGCGGCAGAAAACCTAAGTTTAAGATGGAGATGGGCGGCCCGTCAGACATGTGAGTCGTGATCTGCTGTACGGCAAGCGGTGTGAATACCAGCACGACTCTCTCATGGAAAAAGACGTTATACACGGTTAAATGGTTTAGAGACCTTAAATGCTACCATATAATAACACGTAATTATCCAATCAAACGGAGAAGCGGAGGCGAGCGCTTTAAGCAAGCATCCATCCGCAGTTTAAGGACTGAAACACGGCTAAACCATTACGGCTGGATTCATTAATCGTGAGCTCAGATGTAAGGAATAAAGTATAACCGGGCCTAAATACACGAGCCATGGATAAGCTGTTGACTCTGTTATTAAATATGATTAAGTACCCACTGATTCTCTTCCAACCTTCATTAATATTTTAGTATATCAATGAGGTACTTTCAACATCCAAATCCAACTTTCACCACTTATTTTGATGAAAAGTGTCCTTCAGGGTGACCTTTTCCTAAAGGACGAGCCGTTAATGCATGTTCAAATATAGACTGACAGTGCCCACTGCAGTTGTTCGAGAGAAAAAAACAAAAAAAACAACCGTCTATCACGAATTAATCCATGAGACCCACCTTAACCTGTAACAAACGAAAATGGCGAAAAAAAAATCATACAATGGGGGACTTTGAATTTTCTGATTTAAAAAAAATCCATCTTTCACTTAAATAAAGCATATTAATGCCCACTAGTCTAAGTGTGTGACACAGGCCTCCATTTTTTTCACCATTTGAACGGAACTTATGTACTAATGTAGCACAGCCTCCATTGAAAGGCGAAGTCACGACATCACGGAGCCAAGCGGGCTCTAACAGGTGCTGTCTGTGCAGTCAGCCACCCAAGAAAAAGCCTCGTCCACACTTCTCTGTCCACCAAACATCGGGACGGTAATCTCGGTGCAGCGGCACACGGTTATCTCAGTTACTTGCTAATTAGAGAAAAAATAATACTTACACCAACTGCATCCTGTTCGTCCGAGAAACTCTCCCTTCTCCGAATTCCACAAAAATGCCCTCCATCCTCCGTCGTTTTCTTTATTCCTCGACATTTTACCTCCTTGTGATATTTCCCCCCTTTTCGGTTTAGTAATTTAACGGTGAGGACTGTTGACCGACCCAAGCCGGAAAATGAGAAAGGACAGTTTTGAAGTCGACTCCTCCAATTGTACCGCACTCAATTTACCTCTCGGGGAAAACCGGCTCCGCCCGCAAACTCGCAGTGTCGCCAACTCCTCAGTAAGAAAAGTCGCTATTGGCTGCCCAAAAAGTCGCTAGAATCGTTAAATGACGTCACCACCCAATATGCATAGTTTTTCATTTGCACGTTATTGTAATAGCGGGAGAAAAGATGTCGTGGAAGAGATAAAACTTGAGCACTAACACCTTAAATGTGTTTTCAACTGTGAACAAACTTTTTATCTGTTGATTCTGTTTGTGGCTTAACCGAGACCAGTTGTATAGAGGGCTGGTCTAACACAATGTAACAGAGTTGTAATACAGTATGTAGCTTTGTAGCAATATCTCTTTGGCCTTTGATTTCTGAAAGATCAAACGTTCTTTGATCCTTTGATGTTTAAACTGTATATTCTTATTTTTGGGTGAGATTGTGTGTGTGTGTGAGTGTGAGTGTGAGAGAGAAAGAGAGAGCGATAGAGAGAGCGGAAGGGGACAGAAGAGTATTTCAGTGTGACAGTTAACTTTCAAAAGAACGTTAACACAAAAAGCGTTTGACTACGTACAAAGTCAATGCAAGCACGCGTGAAGACACGAATTCAAGCCGGGCGGTGTGGATCCTGCGTTACATACGGTGTGAATTTCGCCAAATCACCTGATTGGCCAAAATATTCAATACTTCAGGCGAATTCGCAAGGTCAGTGAGCCAATCAGCATTGAGTTTCTTCCTACATCGTGTTGACTGACGTGGGTTTGCTCTGAAAGCCGGGGTGGGCTTAGCAGCGGTGTTGCGCATGCGCAACGCGGAGTGCGTCTCCTCTCTCCTGCGGCTGAATAGAACGGAACAGAATAGAATAGAATAGCTTTATTTATCCCAGACATTGGAAACTTTATTACAGCAACAAGACTGAAGTATTACAGCAAAATGTGCAACATGAAAACTGAGCAAACAGAAAAAATGTGCAACCTGAAAGTACTAAACAGACAGCATATCACAGCACGGAGAGCTGAGAGTCAGTCAGACAGAGGTGTTGAATAGCATTATTGCACTGGGCAGGAAAGATTTCCTGTATCTCTTTGTGGCAGCACAGCTGAATCAGTCTGTTTGAGGAGGAGCTCCGCTGTCTGTGTAGTAGCGGGTGGAGAGCGTAGTCAGGGTTATCCAGAACAGATACGTTTGTTCAGCGTCCTCCTTCCCACCACAGCTTCCACGGAGTCCAGTTTACAGCCAATCATGGAGCCAGCCTTCCTGATCAATCTGTTCAGTCTGTTGGTGTTGCCGGCTCTGATGCTGCCTCCCCGGCAGACCACAGCAAAGAACAGAGCACTGGCAACAACAGCCTGATAGAATATATCCAACATTCGAAGGATCTCAGCTTCCTCAAGACTGCTCATCCCCCTCTTGTATACAGCCTCAGTGTTGGTCTTCCAGTTCAGTCTGCTGTTGATGTGTACACCCAGGTACTTGTAGTCCTCCACCACCTCCATGAACTCTCCCAGGATGTTCAGGAGCTGTGTGGCCGTCCTCTTCTTCCTGAAGTCAACCACCATCTCCCTGGTCTTGGCCACATTCAGAAGCAGATGGTTCCTCCCACAAAGTCACTCACCAGTGTTCTGTACTCCTCCTCCCGTCCACCACCGATACACCCAACCACTGCAGAGTCATCAGAGAACTTCTGCAGGTGGGCCGACTCAGAGTTGTACTGAAGGTCTGAGGTGTACAGGGTGAACAGGAATGGAGAAGGCACAGACCCCTGCGGTGCTCCTATGTCACTCACCACAGCGTCAGACAGCAGCGCCTGGACGGGCAAAGTGCGGCCTGTCTGTCAGGTAGTCAGTAACCCAGGAGACCGTGGGTGAGTCAACCATCATTGTCTGCAGCTTCTCTCGCAGTAAAAGTGGCTGGATGGTGTTGAAGGCACTGGAGAAATCAAAGAAGGGGATTCTCACTGTGCAGTCAGCACCATCCAGATGTGATAGCTTTTTTCAGCAGATAGGCGACCACATCCTCAACCCCCAAACGGGGCTGGGAAGCAAACTGCAGTCCAGAGAAGATCTCACCTGTGGATGGAGGTGGGCCAAGACGAGCCTCTCAAGCAACCTTCGTCACATGAGATGTGAAGGCTATTGGTCGGTAGTCTTGGGGGTCGGAAGGACATGAGTTCTTGCTGGAACTGGTGTGGGGCGCTTGTCAGTGGGGAGCCTGGCCATCCCCCTGTGAATGCTTGGAAACAGGGGCAGCACAGCAACACCAGCTGTTCGTTGGGGGACAGTCTCCAAAACAGCAGAAAAGTCTCACAACACCAGCAAAACTCACTAGATTAGTCGCTAGTCGCTTTTGACAATAAAAGCCACCAGTTTTAGTGAGAAAGGTGCCTGCAAACTCATATAAAGTTAGCCATGGATGAGGGGGTGGGATGGGTGAGCAAATCACAACCCTCCGCTGCTTCTGCATAAACGGGGGAGGCAGCTGCTGCTAAAAGCTAACCTGCTTATCCACCCATGGAACTGAGTTCAGTCACATTCCCCTCTACTAAAATGTGCTGTAAATCATCGTCATTGTCATTAATTAAAGAACAAAGCTAAACAAAAGTGACTATTTCAGATATTCTTTGAGATATAAAAGCACAATGTACTAAAAGGAATTACTATTAGAAACGAAACTCAAGGTTTAAATGCTGTGCAGAAAGAATAGTACTGTACATCAAATACATTTTTAGACGTAGGGTTATATACGGACATCTACTCCACTGATCAGCATAATTTGCCCAAGCAAGCTGCAGAAAAGGGGAAAAACTCCACTCAAAGCACTAATTTGAAAGGTCAACATAGAACCTGTTTTACTCATCATTACTTTCTATTATCTGTCCTACAGATATACTTTTTGTTTATGGCTACTGTCTGACAGCAGATCCATTTATTTTATAAAACAATTATAAATAAATGACTTTAAGCAGTACAGATTTATACTATATTCTGTTGGTTAATAAGTAAGGTAAATAATGTCTGGTATAATTATTTTTACATGTTACTGTGTAGTATATATTAATTACATGTCAATATGTATAAACAGTATGTGCACACAGAGTTCACACAAGACACCCTCTTGGGAAAAACACTTTTAACCATAAATTTCACACATAAAATTGATTTGTCTTTGAATGTTCAATAGTTTTCAGGATTTAAACAACTAGGAATATATGACTTGCAAGGATCTGACCGTTAATGATTACGCTTCAGTTAGTAGTTAAGCTTCTTAGTCAAATTGTCCTTGTTCTAAGAAGTCAGGGGGTCACAATATCACAGATGAGGTTATCACATCATCTGGTCTAACATAAACATGTGGTATAAACAAACAGAGCATGAAATATTCTGGTACATGACAGTCTCTTGATACAAAATATTTAAAAAAAAAAAATCCATTTAGGCTGTCACAGATATCCAGCAGCTATGATAAATAATTGCCACTCTGTTATATTGGCTCACAAAAACATTTCTTATCTATATGACTCTTAATCTTAAACACTCTTCATGTGTATCTTATGTTCCTTATCAGAACAAAACACATTATGTTCCTTATCAGAATATAATCAGAATATCCAGACAGGAGAAAAAAGGCCAATGGCTGTTTTAAATAAACATTGCAGTGCACTTCTTTGGGAGACTATTGATCCTGAAGTGACAAAATACCAAACAATATTTACACAGATCAAGAGTTTCTCAGATTAACCTGGAGGTGCAGCATTCTGAGACAAGATGTGGATGAATTCTGGAATGTGTGAGCGACACTCAACATCTACATCAATGGCCTGTTTATGCAGCAGAGTGCAGGGAGGATGGCCTGCAGGAGTAGTTTTGGGTACAGTGGTGGATACCCAGACATGTGAGAATACCCCGACTCTAAATGTTCTTCCACCTCATGCTTTTTTTTTTTAACACTTGGGGATATTCTTAATAAGCACAGTTGGATATACTGTAATCTTAAATTTACACATAAAGCATAACAGTGGATTTTACTGCTCTTTTCCACTCGGCAGAGAAATAAGTGCAACGTTTAAGGATTACCCAAGAGGGGCCAGTTCTTTTGACTTCGTGAACATGTGGGCCCTCTGAGGTCATAAGATCTGACCTTTATATTTGTCAAGCAGCCCACTTCCAGTGTTCTTGCTGTGCCAGGTGAATAAGCACAACCTATCATGTGATCATTTAATAAATTTATGTTAAATGACTGATCTTCTAAACAGTGGTAAAATGAAGCACATAAATATTCCTAAATGGCGTAAACATAAGCTTGATGAGAGTAAAATTCATGCACTGTGCAGTGCTTCTTTATTTACTGGAAAAAAAGTATATACTTCATCACTAATGCACTGCATAAAAGTCATTTACATTATTAGAATATTAAATATTACATTCAACAAAACATTTTTTTTAAACATACAGATAAGATTATTACAGCTCTTCATATTGGTAATGGTTTTACTATCTATAGAAATGCATTAAAAATATACTAAAATTTCTATTCTTTGAAACATTCTCTTCAACTCACTCTCCGATAGAGGTGTAATTACTGTTAAATGATTGTAAATGCAGTGTTAAATAATGAACATACAGTGTGATAACAGCATTTCTCACCTAATGATGACATGCAGAAATACGGCTTACAGAAAACTACAAGTAAATATGAGAAAATTTTATAGATACAAATACTTCCCTCAACATCAAACAATATCGAATAATTGTGTTTGTATTATATTATTATCTTTTTATTTTATTTGATCTTTATGCACACTATCAACCAAGTCTGACAGATAGTGACCACAGTGGTTTACATTTCCTTTTGTAATATGAAAAATTTAGTAGAAAACTATATTAAAGGACAAACATTTAAATTACTATTTGATCTGCAGGTTTTAGTGGGGGTTTGCAACTGCAGCTTCACTATCAGATGTGGCGCATGTCGATGGTGAATCCATGCTGCAGGGTAAATGGGGGAGCAGTCTGAGTTACATGATAAAATCAATAAGTTGAACAACACATTATTTTCCATACTGCGTCCACAGCAAAGGTTCACGCACTCGATGGATTACAAATACTAAGGATAAGGTCTTTGCGGATTCTCACTATTATCTGCTTGAAAAAAATGCAGATTTATTTAAATAATCTTTAATCTTGGTGATGGTAAAAGTTATAACACTGGCTACAAGTCCATGAAATTATGTTTATTGTTTTGCTAAACTAACCTTTAATCATCACATAGAATTCGTATAATTGATGGGACTTTTGGATGGTGCAATGCGGCTTGCTTCTTGTATATTGCATGCCAAACAGACAATAAAAGCAACACTTTGTGATTTTATATTATTATCTTAAGTTTCTGTGCACACACCATATAGACCCTTCTGTCTCTGACCAGTAAACTGGGGATCCAGTATTGATCGTATTTGATCATTTGAAACCATGCATGCTTCCAACTAATTATATTGTGCTTACTGTCATCATTCAGCCCTCATAAACTGGCCTTCCTATTATTTTTCTTAATTCTTAAGAATAATGAATTCATTTTTAACCACATGTAAAGCCATGTGCAAGATTACACAATGCCTTAATGTTTTTTAAAGCAACTAAGATTACAAATATTCACATACTGCATTTGTTGTTGTTTTTTTTTTTTTGTTTTTTTGTAGAGAATCTTGTTTAATTGTAGATTATGATCAGGCCACTGCTCTCTGATCTGCATCATAGTACACCATTTGTGAACTTTAAACATTAAATTTTACAGGTCCATTGTTCATAAAAGATGTTCATGTAAATTAAATAATCGCAGCAGAGTTAGTTTTAGTTAATTTCTACTGTTACGTAATGACTGACAGCTGAGTTCCTAATTTTAATGTTTGTTTTGTGTACTTTTGTAGTTGGATCCATGAAAGAGAGGAACCTGGCATATAATTTTTTTATAACACTTGAAAAGGAGTTGACTCCCTTTTGTACTTTTTGTTTGTTTGATTAAGGGCTAAAAATGTGCTTTTCCTTATGGAAATTCTGTCAGACCCAGAAAAAAATGGAAAAATGGAAGTGCGTAAACACAGATGTTGTCTTTATTCAACAGTGTGAATAATATTGGCTTTACAGTTACAGTACATTTCTGCTGAGGTGTAATTGTGAGTTTCCAACCAGATATTTGAGTTAGTTAGTCAAGCGCCATTCCCCAGTTTCCCAATAATATTTCTAAAACAGACAGCTGTTAAATTGTAACATAGATTCTAATAACATTTTACTTTATTTTGAATTTAGCTGACATGTCAATAATTTTTCAGACCACCACAAAAGTGTTAATCTATTGACAATGAGTTTCAGGGCTTGTAGTCCGACACTCCAGGATTTGTCATTGAACAATACAGAGATATTGATTTGACCTGGTTTTTCAGAACGAAAACAGTCACTGAGTTTAAAAGGACTTTTGGCAAAATATTGTAGGATATAAAGATATTCATTATGAAGAACGATAACATCCTTGCTCTCATCATCTTGACCCTTGTCCATCATCACCTTGAAGCTAGCTGAGGGAGAAGTTGTGATGTGGCAGTAAATAAATCACCAGGTATTCCACGCCTGGAATGCTTTGGGTGCGATTATTTTCCTGACAATCGTTCACTCTAGTCTCCCATTATCACGGCTGTCAGTGAGGCTTATCGGTGCCTCACCAGCCATGGGTCAGACACATCCTCCCAGCAACCATGATGCATCGGTCTAATGAAGTTACTGCCTCAAGCAAAGTGATTTGTTTTCAAGACTTTTGGCTGGCCCCTTAATTTAATCAGTGAAGCATTATTAGGCACCAAAGGTCTTTGAGAATGCTAAGGGATGATCCTCACAGTGGCAGTTATGTGATCCTGAATTCTACTCACAGTCGAGTTTTGAAAAGTATGCTGCAAGAAAGAAAGAAAAACATCCCACTGACCACACATGATTTCAAATTAGATTCCCCGTTAATTATGACTATGTAAAGAGTCAAGTGTTGATGAAGTTTAAACCTCATTTCAACAAATTTGTAAAAAAAAAAAAAAAATCTCACTTTTGAAATATGTTCCAGGTATGTTGACAATTTTGAAGCCAATAGGACAGGCTATGCTCTTTGTGCCACAGGAAGATATTTCCACTTATACTGTAGATCATTTATAGTGTGCAGGTATTGTCCAGCATGAACATGGAGGTAAAATAATTAGGAAAATGGTTTCACCCTCACTGAGAGTCTAAAGACAGAACTTAAAAACATTAAAACAGACTCAGCCAGTGATTAAACTGAAAACATGTATTTGCGTTTCTAGATATTTTTTTTTGTAGTATAGTATGCGGGCATCAATTTCAGTTTTATCCCCTAAATGGCAAGCCATGAACCCAGCTGTCATGCTTTTAGGTTTAAAATAGCCAACTACTCTCTATATCATCGTTTTTCTGTAACTCAGACAGACAGGTTTAACATTGCCAAGAAGACATGTCACCTACACACTCATGTGTAGGTAACATGTCAGAATGGTTTTACTTCAGTTGTCATCACTGTTAATCCTCCAGCCCCCTAATTGTCAGTATTGTTTGTAAAATCGGAACACTTTTCTTTCCCTGTTTTTCGGTGTTCTCCTTTCTGACTTTAGCAGTATTTTTAAAAAAGACAAGCTGTCACCCCATGATGTTGGCTGCTTATTCTGCACGTGGTGCTACATCATACAAAATATTCGAAAATATTTTTTTAAAAGACACTGACATATTAGCCAGGTTAGAAAAACAGAATTTGTGTAATTTTGCTTCCGATCTGCAGACCAAATAATCCAGAAGATCCTGTTACTTTAACACATTTATTGCTGACAGGCAACAGACATAATCATTGAGGTACTTACAGACCTTTAAACCCTACATGTAAGCATGTTGTTTTCAGACATTTGATGCTTTTACTTTGAGGGAGAATGAGGATGATGTCATGTGTCTAACACAACCTTCACGAGCCACAGGAGCCATCAAACAAATGTCTATTGACCTCCATAATGACATTTTCTGCATTTTGCATGACCCCCGTTCTGTTTCATAATGCATAACCCACCGATGAAACCTACACTTCAAAGAGTTTGTAAGGCCGCCGCACCTGAGGGATGGGAGAGATAACAATTCATCCTCATCCCATAGCTACTTGATGAATTTCTCTTATCTGTTTATTTATTTATTTACTTTCTTGCGCTTCAGGGAGAAGCAGATTCCAAGTTTTCCTTCTAAACATTTGATGAGCAAAATAAAGATACAAAGTTTTTTAAAAGCATCGACTAAAAACAATTTGATTTGTGGGTGTCATGTTTACTTCATAGTGAATCCATGATGGAGTCAGTCTGTGCTGTGATCTACCCTGTGAAAAAAGAAAAATGTCAGGGCACATGTGGGACTTCTTGTCATCTGTAAGAAAATGGAGGGACATCAGCAGATGAATCACATCCATTGTTTTTACCCGAAGTGATAATCAGACTGTGCGATTGTATCCAGACAGGTTTTGGATTCCAGTGTCAGACATGTGTTCACTGTGATTTGCCTGCTGGATGACTCAGCAGGCGTTGATGTCATCTGATCAGAGATGGTATTAAAAGCTATGCTTCTCATCACCTTTAACAGCACTGTTTTTATTTTATTATATACTTTTAGGTGGTGATATTCAAAAAGAGATGGAAGGCCCATGCTGAATATTCAGGTGCTGTGTCATTTTAAAATTTGAGATGTTTTTTCCTTTTTTGGAGGGGTGGAGAGACACTATTATTTTTTAAAAGACTTTTTCTTTAGTTTGTAATGTAATGTGCTGCTCTAATGTGAAATTAATGGCCTTTCAGGGATTGAAAACAAAAAGTATAAATTTCCTTGCCTGGCTCTTCAGTGTTGGTTAAAAAAAAAAAAAAAAAAAACCCTCCTGTTTTTAAATGACTGGCCATGGAACAAAAATAAATATATTCATAGCCTGAAACATAAAACAGTTTCCCATGCTGTCAGAAATCCAAACCAATGACATGTATAAAGAGGTCTTTTAAAATGACATATTAGAGAGTGTAAAACTGCAGCAATGGAAATGGAAAAAACAAGGCAGGGCGAGCCTTAAGCTGTCATAATGTCAAGATTGCAAAATTGCGTGAATGATGTCACTCAGGCTCCGTCCAGTTCTTCTATTCCGTCCATGAGCAACTGCAGTCTTGTGTAATGACCTTTGAGCATGAGCTTTTTGGACCTGCCACAGTGGCTGAGAGAACCTAACATACTGTAAAGCAACTAAAACACCTATGAAACAGCAGTAAAGAGTTTTGTTTGTCTTGTTTTCTCAGTGTCAACACTTATGAGCAATCACTGGAAAGGACGTTGAAATCACTAAATTAAAAAAACATGTTTTCCCTCTTACGTTCTCATTTGACCTTCAGATAGTTTGCTTGATAGTTTTGTAGTTCTCTCTGTATTCTTGTGACGTGTTATTTTTTACAGTTAAGAGCTGATTTAATGACCTTTTTGAGTTACGAGTGTAACTGTAACACCAGGACTTTGAGCAACTTGCTATTTGACTTAACAAGAAGCAGATGTGCATTGTAGATCCCAAATACTTAGCTGAGAGAAGACTGGAATTCATTTGCGCACATCTGACACAAAAATGTCTTTGAGTCATTTTTGGGGACTGACACTCAAGCGGCAACTCAAGGGTTCCCGCTTGAGCGTGTTCTGTAAATTCAGCAGCACCTGAATGCCACACAAGTAGATCTTACAGTATGTAGATTTGCCTGCATGGCCGCCTCCACTGCGTGTCTTTGGTACAGTACAATCTGTACCTCGGTCCGGTCAAAGTGTTTGGAATGAGACTCAATCTCACATGCCAACAAGTCTACTCTAAATAGAACATTTTAAATAGATAAAAGGGTTTATTTATACTTCCCTAGTTGTTCATTTTAATATTGTGGGTCTCCTCACACACTATTCCTGAACATGTGTAAAGATTTATTTTTGGATAAAAACAAGGCAGGACGAGCCTTAAGCATGGGATCAAATTCCCAGAGAGGAGGTGAATCATCTCATCTGTCTTCACAACAGCCTTCAAAAACAATCAATGTAAATAGGTTGCCATTTTTGATTGAGTCATTATTGCAGAATTAAAAACAAAACAAAACAAAAAGAAAAGAAAAGAAAACACATCTTTAAATATCACATGCTCATCCAGGATTAAGCTTGGGTATTTTGCTCATGAATATATGACAACATTACTGAACCTAAGCTAAAGCCAGGGCCACTTCTCTGCTTAGATTACTGCACTAAATTTCCAGTAACGTCATCTGTGTGCAGCAGAACATCACCTTCAAGTCCATGAGTAGAAGCTTTAATCAGAAGAATATTCAATAACATTATATCAGTTCATGTTGGGTTCATATTCCATTAAGAGGCTCAAGATTTTTGCATTTCCCAGCATGAACTACGTCATGATATGACAAATCAAACCATGTTTCACAAGCTCGATTTTTTTTGCATTACAAATTCAAGCTTGTGAATCATCAGCCTTGAATTTCAGAGATATGGTCAGTTTCCAAAGAAATCAGAGTTTGCCGGTCAGGTTCATTAACCAGTCAAAAGGACTCTCTGTTCTTCAGAGAAGTCCTCTGAAATAGAATAAATGTGTGGACTAAAGATCATTAACAACACAAACTCATTATCCGGCAGAGCCTAATTTTTCTGCCAATCAGCTTTTATGAGAACATTGTTTTAGAGTAACAAACCAACCTGTGAGATTATTCTCATTTCAGTAAAGAAACAGATTCATGATTCTACAGTTTCTACAAACCAGAGCACATCAGCATTAATTCTGCTCTGTGCGGCTCCATTTATAAAGCATTTGCATTTGTACAGATTATCAAAAGCATGTGCATAAAAATATATTGAGGAACAAATCATGTTATTAGATAAATAAGAATTAGTAGAGGGGTGAAAAGATAATTACAGAGCATGAGCACAGGGCAAGTAAGACTGGAAAATGATTAATAGAGGTCAGAAGGATTCCCTGTATGCCATGCAAATTTAAACATGGAATGTGATAAATAGCCTTATTCTAAAGCCATCTATAATTTAATTTTGGCATATAAGTTCTTGTATGAGAATTAAGAGGCTGCTTCAGCCAAAAGGCTCAGGATACACCAACATTAGCACATCCATATAGTAGCTTCCTCTATTTCCTGTTGCTTCCTGTACTTCCTGACCAATTTATGTCATTCAGTTATTTCTTTTGGTTTGCACAGTTTGTTTGCAAAGACAGAAAACTGCGAGCGACACTGTTTTGGAATCCCAAATACATGCACAGATATGCCACTCATCACGCACCGAATATGTTTCAGTAAACGCTGGCCTAAATTGATTTGTCTGTCATTGCCTCAACATGTCCCAGATATAGTCACTGAAAACTGGGCTGTCCAAATTTAGCCCACACAGAAGTTCAAGACAAACTTTTGCCATTTTCAGTATTATATTACTTAAACTGTTTTTGGATCCAACGCTGGTTGTATTTCAACATCTTTTTGTCCGTGCTCCCAGAGTGCTTTTCTAGTTTAGAATAAATTTTTTGACATCTAAGATGACAATATACTTTAAAATAAATACTGTAAGTTAAACAATGGGGTGAATATGGTTTTTGTTATCCTCAGATCTTCACAAAAACAGATGTGTTAATCGTCAGACTGAAAAGCCATAATGAAATGCACGCTTTTAAGGTAAACCCTTGTCTGGGATCAGGCTTTCTAAAGCAGTGTTTCAGAGTCTACCTTAAAACAATGTCAAACAGGGCCTGCTTGGACTGGTCCCAATAGCAGTGCAATTACACATCACTCCTAGGATTAAAACATCCGGACTTGAACAGTCTTGGAGGAGTCTGAAGTGAGGCAGCTGTGTTAACGTGCAGCAGCCAGAGCGATTCCTCTTCATCATGATTCCGGCTCCCGTGGTATTGGCATTGTCTTTGCTGGCAACAGTGGCAGCTCAGTCCCACGACCATCATGACATGGGCTGGGTGAACGGCTACCGCCAGGGCTTCAACTTCCAGTGCCCCCACGGAGAGGTCATTGTTGCAGCCAGGAGCTACTACAGCGAGCAGGATGGATCCGACCGCTTATGGTCATTTGAATGCCAGCCCACGCCTGAGGGTCTGGGGGAGCCCTCTGACTGTTGGTGGGACGACATCAACCGTGCTGGTATGGAATGGTAGGTGTGCCAGTGCTTCAGTTACTTCACTCAGTAAAATGCTGTTATTGAACTGTTGAAATTCTGGAGAACTGTTGAAGTGGTAATTGATAGAATACAGTCATTCAGATGACAACATGCTGATTAATTTCCTCTTTTATGTGACGGAAAAAAGAAAAAGGATTTGTCAAAGCAGTCGTTTGAGAACATCGAATTGAGCCCACACGTGCAGCTGATGTTTCACTAAACTCTTTAAATCTCTTCTCTTTGATAGTGCATAGTTTTTGGGAGCCTGTTTTAGATTTGCTCATTTTTGTCTATTTGGCCTTACGGGCAATCTCAGTTATTTCTTACAGACCAGTCAATGGCTATCACGTAATATGCACATCTGCAGTGCACATTATTTAAATCATTCGGACAAAGTGCACAAGAAAGCTGCTGCACTTGTATTTGGCCAACGATGCAAGCAATCATGGTTAGCAGGCAACAAAGGAATGTAAGAAGCTTGTTTGAGGGTTATATCAGGAAAAACATGATTGAAGAGGGGAGGGAAAAAAATCCCAGAGATGATGCAGCTGCAACCAGACGGACCAGTAAAGTTGCCAACTTAATATTACTTCCTTTACACAAGCCCCTGTCATGTAAAAATAGGTATTAAGCATAGTTCAGGAGGCTATCTGCCACGTAGTTAATTTAAACAGCTAATTTAGCTACTTTCAATAATGGGCTAATGCACTGCTGCTTTCTTCCACTTTCCTAAAGTGTAGCCATTGCAGAAAACTACACAGCCACCATCATTTATAATTTATTTAATTTATATATTTTCACTTAATGGATGTAACATTTACCCCATTTCCCTGGAAGGTTTACAGATTAATGAAAATATTGGTGATAGAATGGCTTTTTTTGTTCATTCGCATTTTCATTTCTTGCTTGTCAACTCCAGTAACTTCAAACTGGAGAGCGTAACATCAGCCAAGTTACGTTAACATCTCTAAACACTGAGTTACAAAATGTTTCCAAATTGCGCACATTTCTGCCAACATGGCACATAGCAGTGATGCAGAATCCAGAGCGATGCAATGAGCTCAGCACAGCTGCTGACCAGAATCCGCTCTGAAAAAAGCATCTAAGAAAGATGATATAGAGACTGTCTGAGAGCCAATGAGATTAATGATGCTCTGCTCCCCATGCTGATAGCATCATTTTTTAGACAGTGAGACGATAGATCTGAATGTCTCATCCCAACAAGGATACATACGGATTCCTACATTGTAACTGCAACAAAGCACGAAAACAGGATGGTCATGTCTGAGCACACAAATGTAATCTGATTACATTCATCTAAAACCTAATCTGAAATTTAATCTGAAACTATGGTTTTACTTTTGTCTGAACAGTTTCAGGTCCTCCTGGTCTGATTGACAAAACAGTCAGGCGTGCCTACATGCAAGAACCTGACTGTGATTCTAATCCAACGGGCTGAGGCAGTTGTCCTCGCAGAGACTTGATTAGAGGTTACATTCTATTTATTTTCTTTGATCTCAATCCTGACATCTACGACCAACAGAGAGTAAAACAGACCTTGGAGCAGAAAATCTACAGCAGATCACCTGACCTCAAGGTTTGCTCTAATGTTGTCCAGCAGTGGCCACAAACAGCTTCAGCTGAGCATCAGCTGCAGAGACAGGCTGATTAAAGGCTGAGTTTGACCTGCTTTGATTGCACCGCCATGTGCCTGCATGGATTTTAGATCACACAAAGAAACAGGCAGCTAAAATTTTCTAAACTCAATCATTCTTCGTCTTTCCTGTCGCTGCAAGCGACATGTTGATCAGCAGACAAACACTGTGTAGATGGCCTCGACCCCCCTTCCTCACTCCTCCCCTTTAAACTCTGTTTGAAGTAAACTAGCCAGGACCTTTACCTGCAGGGAATCATCCCCACCGGCTGAAAGGCACCCTGTTGCCATGACAAACTTCCAACCACTGTGCAGCTTCTGCTGCTTGGACCTTGTGTTTTAGGATGTGTTTTGGTGACAGTGAAGTGTATCGGCCATCAACAAACTCCTCTCTAGGTCCTCCAAAATTCATGTTGTCAGTTTAACACTCAGACAGTTAGTTTGTGTGTGAGCAAACTCATTATTCTTTTGTCCTGAGATTCATTGTCCACTTGAGCACCTGAGCATTACGGCAGACACGGGAAATGCAGGACATCTGTCCAGAGACTCTGGGAATGCTGGGGATGCGGTATACTCTCCTAAATTTAATCTTAAATGTTCAGGAGGTTCTCTTCCCTTTATAGAAACAGAAGCTTTCATAAAACGGTTTTAAGAGCCCCTGAGGAGTCCCACCTCCCACAGTGAAAACCCCTGACACTGTGTAAGAATGCCTGTGGGATAATCAAATAAATAAAACCTGGTAATAAATCCGTGCGGCTGTTTGTCTTTGCAGGACTTCATCATGCAGTCGCAACGGTCTGGTAGCGGGTGTGCAAAGCAAGTACTTTGAGTCTGTTCTGGACCGGGAATGGCAGTTCTACTGCTGCTACTACAAACGCCGCTGCCCATATTCCTGCATGTACGTTTTCATGTTCTCCAGTTTGGGTTTTACAAAATATTTTAGCATTGAAAAAAAAAGAGAATTTTATTTCTTTCAACAGGAAGACCTCTGACGTCCCTGAGAACTACAGAGAGGAGGGGGAGCTGGTGGTTCCCAGCTATGGCTACTTCATCCGTGGTGCTCAGACCACCTTCAGTGGAGTGTTAAGGTTTGTCGCAGAAAAGATCTTCAGTTACATCGGTACATTTTACCGACAAAGAGGGGAAGTTATATATATAAAATCATTCATGAGATATTTTGTATTCTGTTTCAGAGACCGACAATGGAAGTACACCCTGTGCAGAATGACAGACTTTGACTGTGAATTTCAAAATCTATAGACAACAAGTGGCTTTTCCAATTTATAAACATTTTTCCTAAAAAATATATTTACTCTAGCATATAATACGGAAACATTATAATAGAATTATACATAAGGGATGATTTGTGTTTTCATTTGGGTACTTTTTTGACTGAAATAATCAAAGATGTGTCATATATGCCTGTTTTATGTTTTAAGCACAACATTTTAACACATCTCATAAGCACAAAGGGTCTCTTGGAAATTTCAATCAGGAATCCGAAAAAAAAAAAAGAACATGTAGCTGTGGAAGGAACAGTAAGTCCTTGGTGTGTGAAAGAAGTTTCCCATAACAGACTGAGCTTCTTTGATATTGAGATGATGGAACATTCGGCATTGTTCAGCCCTCCATGTCCTTTTAGTTAAGGTCAGAGTGCAGTTTTGGCCATACAAAATGTTTTGGTTTTTTTTTTAACAATCATAACTGAGCTTGCATGCTGATTGTAATTGCGCTGGAAGTAAAGCTCAGAGCAACAATGAGAAGACTTGAAAAACACTCAGCTCCACATGCAACAAGAAAAGCCCCACCTGCTTCCACTTTGCTGTATATCCCTCTTTTATTAAAGTCTTCTTTTTACTACTATACTTCATCTTACCCTAATGCTTACATTGTACTTTGTGAAAATCTGACCAGGTTGAAAACAACAAATTGTGGTTCTGGAAAGAGCTAGCAGCTGGACTGTGAGGTGGGCTTGTTTTCAATAATGTGAGTCATTCTGACCATGAGCTCATAAAACTTTTATCCTGTAAAGCCAATAGCCTCCAACTTTCCCACTTTATTAAGAATGTTCCTGTAAACTTTTCAAGTAGAAATGTGGTTTTGTCCGTTGCATTCAATAACACGTGGATTCAAGGTACCAGCATATGGGAAAATAAAGTTCTTTGCAGCCACATTGTCATTGTGCTCATTTTACTGCTTTCTGGACTGCTGGACCAAGCTGCATTTCGTTTCCAGCTCAATGTCTCAAGAAATGGTGAAATTCTATTCAGACTTAATGAAGGGAGCTGGCCAAAGGTCGGCCGGCTCACCGCGCTGTCTTGAAAAGAACCGGGGAGGGAGCCAGTGGCATTTCAGCACTGTTTGTTTATGGCCACTGCTGTCTCAGAGCACAGAGCCAGAATGTGGCAGACGGACACAGCTGTCCCCTGAGCCTGTGGACGGTGGCGGGCCACACGCCTGCGGGGGCCTCCCGCCCTCAGGGACTCACTGTCACTGTGCGGGAAGCCTGAGCTGGGAAACACAGGGAAATGTTCTGCCCTGCTCTGAGCCCTAATCCACCCCCACCACCCCCACCCCCAACATGTTTCATTACAGCCGAATGAAAAACAATCCTTTCAAAACAGCCTTCACACCGGCTGTAATTACAGTTCAGGAGGCACCACAAAACTTACAAAAGTCTCCTTACTGCAATCACTTGTGAAATCTCTAGTTAGTCACTACATAATTAAGAGCTAAATATATACATTTATAGCACCAAAGCCTCAGTGAAAATAGGATTTAAATAAAAACATGTTATTCTCAGATACATATGAAATTGGCCCAGGTTATTAGCTTTTCTATACCTCCTGCTGCATCCATGTGTTGGTTTACTTGACTATTATTAAATGCTCAGTGAGAAATGCTGTTAAATGTGACAGGGACAGGCCAACCCTAACCCTAACCCCCCTAACCCTAACCCTAACCCTAGGGATAGGCCAACCCCAACCCCAACCCTCACCCTATGCTAATATTACAAGGCGCAAAGGAACCTGTGTCTTTATCTGCGTGACGCTGGTTAACCAGAAATAAATATGTACGTAAAGCTAAGCATAATAGTTGTGGATTTGGCTAATATTCTGTATGATTGAGATATTGTCAGGAGGATGGGAATCCAAAGGAGAAATGTTGCTTTGCTATGTCATGCTGCTGTTTAGCTACATGCACTTCTTGGCATCTTGTTTTGTTCATTAAATATGAACAGGCCTGATACATACCTCCAAATTATCTGCAATATTAAAAAAAAATCTTTGTGTAACTACTGATTGATTGTGACTGATTACTAAGGTAATACATCATGTGTTTCTGATTTTTATTGGCAGTTAAATTTACTTGTGCTCTTATTCTAAATTATGGAGTATTTAAACCATATTACCTGTCGTATAATAAGAAGTCCCAGTGGCTCCAGGGATTTATCAAACTTTACAGCTGGTCATTTTTCATCCTGCTGTTTTTAATTCAATTCAAAATGTTCTCATCCAGCGGAGAGGTGAGCCGCTGTGTTTGGATACGAGCACTGAGAGCCTAGTGAGTGAGCACCATGGAGCGAGACCCTGACCCAACCCTGGGGCTGCACAGATGGCCTGTTTATTTTAGGGAGCCTCTGGCCCCTTTCACTGCTCTCACTTGGATGAAAACAGCTGCCTCGTTTCATGTTGGACAGCGAGTGGAGCAGCGGAGGCCGGAGCAACCACAGCTTAGCCAGACCACTATTTTACTGCGGGAAAACACAGGTTTTCAGCGGCGGAAAAAAAACAAAAAAACACAAATGTTATAGCGATTTTAAAATTGAATGAATTTTTGTAGTATCATATTCACATTTACAGGTTAATCGCTTCATCTTTGTGGCCAGTGGATGGGAATGCATCTACTCACAGTGGTGCTGGACCTGTTCCCTTCCCACATGTTTTGATTAGGTCGAGGATTTCAAGTTGTTAAAAGAAACCCTAAACACGTGCTAAATATGAAAATGATAATACTGTATTGGGGTTGCGTTTGTAACCAGCAACTGTGTGGGAATAAATGTCAACAATCAGATGAGTATACCTGTTGCTGGTGGTTTCTGTTGGGAAAGGCTCTCTGCATTGAGCGCTCAGGGGGAGCCCTGCTTTCCAGTTTTAAGTCACTTACTCTTGTCATCACTAAATGGTGGTGTTGGATATTACAAGCAGAGATTTAACGTGAAGAGCAAAAGCTAACCTCTTCCCCTCTGGATATGTAGAGCGGAAAGTTTGGGATGTGATTTGGGAAGGCAGGCGCAGCGTTGTGTGAACATGAGGTGTAAGGTGAGCTCACTGACCTACTGGCTCCCTCCTGGTTCTGCTCACAGTGATCATCCACACAACAGTGTCCTTATTGCTTTTGGATTCTTTACCAGGGAATCCTGCCTTGAAACAGAATCGATTTTGGAGCCTGTAAAGTGTGAGCTGAATGGACCGGCAATGAGCTAACAGCACCATCATGTGAAATCTGACGCCGCAGTATTTCCAATAACAGCTTTTATCTCCCTCGTTAGCTTTAATGACTGTTGCTGTGTTCCTGGAAGCCTGAAAATGAAACAAAAGGTGTCTCAGACACAGGGTTTGCTTTAAAAGGGGTGTCACATGTCATCTTCTGATTTTGCTGGATCGCCCTGCAGGTGAAAGGTCAAGCTTATGAGCGCAAACGACACACTGAGGCTTGATGGAGCGTTAATCGGACCGTTGGCCGGAGGCCCAGGCAGAGAGAGTGCAGGAGTCCAACAACACTGTCTTACACATACAAGCCCAGCTCACACCATCAAGCACGTGCTCACGTCTTAGTCGTGTGGAACCCTCAGTGTGCACACGTTCGCAGGCTCTCACGGTGCTGAAAATATCATGAACGTTCCCACACGTTAGTGTGAGGAGGTTAAATGCTGTATAATCCTTGATGCTGCGAATTCCTAAAGCTTTATTATTACATTCTTTACACTATTTTAATATAATGCGCTAGCATTAAAAAAAAGATATGAATAAGACATCAATATTTTATATTACTGTCATACAATCACTGATTTCATGACAATATTGCAAAACAATAAATTAAAGTTCACTATTGAAGTTCCAATGTCAAGACAATATGGGTTATGCCCCCCCCAAAACAGGATTTTCACAGTCACAAAAGGTCTGACAGCAGATGAAGGTCAGAGGTGTTATAGAACGTGTAGGATGACATATTTTAGCCGTGACACGAGTTGGAATTGTGCATTTCCAGTAAAAGAAGTTCAATCTCTGTCTGGTCTACCGTTTACTGCAGCTTTCTGAGATTCATTTGCACTCTGAATGGTCCAATCAGTTCATGTGTGACACTGACAACTGATGAGGGCAAGTGGGAGGAACACACTTTGACACCTATGTGATGATTGGCTCGCAAAGGTCAAGGCAAAATAGGACTGAAGACATTGAAAAACTCAGCAGTATTAGAGGATTGAGGAGAGAGAATGTAAAAAAATGTGAAATGTAAATGTGTTGTCACAGATAATCTGTCATTTATATTACAGAAGCCATACAGTGGTCGAAATATGCAGATAGAGACTTGAAGTATCAGATTACCTTCATCGTTATTTCAGAGGAACAACATGAGCAGCTGCTTGGAGAGGCTTTGAAACATCACAGAATATAAGATGGACTCATTTTTATTGTCTCACTGATGAAGTGATGTTTCTAGCTCACACAGAGACTCTCCTCAGCCTGTGTGTAATGGAAAAGTACTCCAGGGTGGGAAGAGCCATTCTATTACTGTCTGGCCTTGGACGCAGCGGGAACAGGACAATGAAAGATAAGGCTGTCTCTGCTCACTCCGTTCACCAGCTGCGTTTGTCCTTTATCTCTCTCTGGAGTCTGGGTCAGACAGAAGATTCTACTGGCTGCCTTTGAAGTCCACTTCGAAACATTAGACTAACAGGATAGATAGCAGATTACAGAATGAGGCATACCTCATTCTGTTTCATACCTAGATTATCAATCTAGATGTCAGACATTTGCAATGTGCAAGTTAGCTCGTAGCCTTTGACTATTAGAAAAGACCATAAATAAGACTATAAAGAATGTGATTACTGCTCTTTAAACTGTTGTAATCATTCTTTTGAGTGTTTTTTATAAGTTGTATTAGCACTTCTAAGTCTGTGGTATTTAGAACCACCCTGTTTAGTACAGTAGAATGGCAGGAAAAAGAATCTTTCAAGTCCACTGAAACAAAGATAGATGTCACATGCCTGCCTGTTCAAATTGTACTGAACTGAGTCTGAACTCTGGGATGCATGCTGCCCAACCATTTAATAGGGACAAATATTAACTTTTAAACAGCATTTTATTACAGTTCAAAATATCTTTAAATATTTGATCACTTTATATGATGGTCATTACTGGCATTTGATGTGTTTGTACTTTAACTTTGTGGACAGTCAACAACAGTCTGTTTCAGCTGGGAGCAAAAAATATTCAGCAGTAAACTAACAAACTAAATGGTTAATGGTGTGAATAATAGGGGCACTCATTAGTAATCTCAAGATTAAGTTGAACTACTTCTCTGTGCCTTTTTTCCCCTCAATGTTACGTGTTAAGAGTTATGTTATGTTAAGAGTTGTTGCAAAAAATATGTGAAATCGACAAGTGACAGCAGTAATGCCAGTAATGCAACTAGACATAAGCGAGAAATGAAAGAAGAGGTAAGAGATCATATAAACCGTACAGACTGGATTAGAAAGATGACAACTTGAACACACAAATCAAGACATTTATCCTACTAAGTTAAAGGTTTCACTAAAAGCACTGACAGAAAATTAATTCCAGCTACTTTCAAGACTGAGCTGAGTTATAAATAAAAATGTGAGGTGAACCGATCAAAAATGATACATAGATGTTGCACTTATTTTCAAAAAGAAAATACATGCAGATTCTGAGCATCGCATGTCATTTGTGTTGCTGACTTTTTCTTTTTCAGTCTGACGCATGTGCCAGTCTTCCTGTTGTGAGTCATGAACACCTTTGTCTTTGAAGCAAGAGGCTTAAATACCAAATGGAGCACACACAAAGAGTAGGAAGTCAATGATGAGGAAGTGGCAAGACGTGCAGGAAAGCTGCGGCATGACATTCAAAGCCGACATTTATTCTGCTGACAGAACAGTCTTAATGTAAAGGCAGCAATGGTTGACTTTCATATTCAAATGACTAATAACTAGACTGAAGCCTGGATGCAAATAAAGTCTGTTCGTGGGTTTGTGTAAGCATTCACCTGCACGTGGTGAGGATCCATGCCAACAGCAACAGACGAAATTATTTGCTATCTCATGACCAGAAAAACAAAACACACCAGACCTGGCTTCTACAGGCAGTTAAACAGGACAAAAAAGGATAAACGGACAATTTAGCAGTTCATCACGTGCTTTGCTTGTGCAGCAGTCCAGGCCACAGAACACTTTACGACCACTAGCACCAGATTCACCATATCACCCTAGATCAAGGCACTGTGGAATGCAGTGCTAACACACATTACTGACTAGTGTTTGATATCAGCTTTGTTATGTGACACGTGGTCGACCAAAAGAAATTTAGGAGGTGGGGTGGGGATACATTCGAGAAATTAAATAAAAATGCAAAAACAGTCAGTAGTGCAGTGTCACACTAGTGCCAGTGGTGACAGCATTTAGGATGTTCAAATATGTTTAGTTAATGCAAAATTATTATAAACAACTGCTAGAAGTTTAATGAAGACATGGTTTGAATATATTAAAACCTGATGATGATGATGATGATGATGATGATGATAATAATAATAATAATAATAATAATAATAATAATAATAATAATAATAATAATAATAATAATAATATAAAATTTGGCATTAAGAGGTGTCATTACCTTCGTTTAAAAACAAGATTAAGTGGCGCTCCTATACTAAAAAAAAGCAAAAGAAATCGTTACATAACACTAACGTTAAACAACAGCTGTTGTTCAAACATGCCCCCTTGTGGTAAAATGTGTGAACGACGTGCATCCGCTTGTTTTTACGTCATTTCCGGTTGTGCAGCAGCCATTTTGTCTGTTCTAGCAAGACTGACGGATACTGCAGTTCCACCTGAACAAACAATTAAAAATGTTGTTATAGCGTTTGTATTTTGGAATTCTTATTTCCGAGGGATTTTTTAAAAATTGCATCAAGAATTTTTAGCTCGAACAGAGGCATTCTCTACGTTATTAATCTATAAGTCAACGTCAATACCGCGAAGAGGACAGAGACATGTCGTCTGAAGAAAGCTACTTGGCCATCATACGCTATCTGACTGATGAACGAGAGCCATACGCGCCGGGGACGTCTAATAATACCAAAAGGAAAATACGCAAAGCAGCAGCCTGCTATGTTGTGCGAAATGGTGTTTTATATTATCAACGTCGCCTGAAAGGCCAGAATGCTTTCACAGAGCTGGAGGTGGTGTTGCAGGATAGCCGGAGGAAGGAACTTATCGACGAGGCGCACGTTATCAAAGAGAGGGGAGAGCACCTCAATCAACAACTTACTTGGGAGACAATTTCCCAAAAATACTGGTGGAGAGGTAATGCTTATGTACTGAAAGTTAGATGTATTTGTAAATCGTGTAAATAGTTAATAGAACTGGCTGAATAAGTTAGGAACCTTGTTAATATGGGAGGAACACACTGGAATACGGCATCAGCTGTCGTTGTAATTTTGTCTCCCTCTAGTGGTTGGTTAAACGGAGTAGGGACATAGATTTGCTATTTCACAGAAAAATAAATAAATAAAATAAAATAAATGCGGGGAAAAGTTTTGCTTTAAGAGCAGCCAAAATCGTAAAAAACACAAAATGTTTGTCAATCATAGAAACAAAAAATGCTCAATCACAGAAACAAACAAATCTTTTGTTATATCTGATTTTTTTTTTTTTACATTTATTTATTTCATTTATTGTCAGAACTACAATTGTTTAAGCAAAAACATATTCAAGATGTCTTTGTTTTTTCCATCTGTTACCCTTTTTACTAAGTAGAAAATTGTTGACTGACAGAGATCCTAACATGTGCAATTCTGAATCTGTAATTCGTCTATAATTCTGCAGCGTTGAAACGAGTACTTCATAATAACAATTTTGGTGTTTGGTGTGCTACCCAGGTATCCTGAAGCAGGTCAAAGACCACATTAAGGCTTGTGCTCAGTGCCAGAGCAAACGGGGTACAGATGACGTTTCCGGATTCCGGCTCATCTCTCGATCAGACCGAAGCAAAGAGGTTGCCAGTGATGAAAATGAGGAGGAGGAGGAGGAGACGGATTTCTTATTCCCTGCTGACTCATCACCTCAGCCAATAGCGAAGGTTTCCAAGACAGCCACCAAGCATGAGTTGGTCTTTGTACGTTACAAAATTTTCAAAGATGTTATTGATGTTAATTGATGTAATTACAAAGATTGACACTTCTGACCATTACTGTAAGTCTATGCTAATCTTTCATTGCATTTCCTCCACAGGTGGATAGCAAGGGTGAGGTGAATCAGTTCCTGTCAAAACACAGCCAGACTATGTTGGAAAAACTAAATCGCCAACGCCTAAATAATCAGTTCTGTGACATCACCTTGTTAATCGAAGGAGAGGAGTTTCGTGCGCACAAAGCTGTTCTAGCAGCATGCAGTGACTATTTCCATGAGCTCTTTTTCGAAAAGGGTGCTGCTTCCACTCATGAAGCTGTGGTGGACCTCTCTGGTGAGACTACGTTTTGACATATTTTCAGAATGCTACTGCACATTATTCAGAAAACTAGACAACTTAAAAATGGAAAGATAAGTAAAATAATGCAATTTATGTAGGTATTACAATAGAGTAAGAGTAAAGATAATCTTTTGATGAAACTTGTTAAAGTTAAGTTGAAAGTGGACAGTTTTTTTTGTTTTTTTTATTACCCATGTATCATGGGTTTTAGAGCCAAAATAATTGTACCTTTCTCTATCTAATTGCAATAGTTTAAAGTAAGCAAGTAAGAATCTGGTGTGGAATTCTGTACAAGCCTGTAGAGGCTTCTTTCCCACCTTGCACAGTTATGTACTCGTACTAAACTTGTGCTAAACTAAACTAAAATAAGCTAATCTTTAAGTCCCTGTCCGGACTTATGTTGATTTTTACTTCATTAGATACGTGATCATAATATAGAACTTTAACACTAGATGCGTTAATGCTTTTAACAGTGTAAAATCAACTTTAGGTAATCTTGAAGATGAGTATAACTTTATTTTTACTTAAGTCTGGTCTTCCAGTCTTTGTTCAGCTCTGATTACAAACTTGGCTTTGCATTAAATCATGTTTTCATGACTCAGTAGAAGTCTTATAGAAATGCTTTACTCCTCCAGGTTTCTCCAAAGCCAGCTTCCTCCCTCTGCTTGACTTTGCCTACACCTCCACGCTCACATTTAATTTCTGTATCATGGCAGATATTGCCAACCTGGCAAGACATTTGCTGATGACAGAAGTATTGCAGATATGTGAGCATGTACACAAACAAGTAGAAGAGAAGAAGATAAAGGTGTATCAAAAAGGAGACGTGCACACAGTTGTGTCGAGTCAGCAGCCTCCCGAAGAAGACTCAGTAGGGGTGCCTGGGGCCTATGTGGTCACCCTACAGGATGATGGCCAGACAGTGGTCACCCAGAGTGGTGTTACTGTAGCTGGAGAGCCGTTGGCATTCGTGGAAACTCCAGAGGGGGCCTTCATCCAGCAGCAGATGATTGTGGCTGCACCAGTTGTTGCTGCAGCGGTGGCCAGAGATGAAGAGCATCATGGGAAGGCTGCACAAAATGACACAGTCACCCTGATCACTCAAGGTGCAGAAGTTCAGCCGGGAGAGACAGTAACCCTCATCACAGGCGGCACCGAGGGAATGGAGGCAGAGACGATGACTGTGGTCACCCACAGTGGTCAGGCTGGAGCCAGTGAGTCTCTTGCCATGGTCTCAGCCTGCCTGGCCATGGAGCAACCAGCAGTCACCGAAACAGCCGCTTTTGTCATTCACGTGGACGCAGAAAAAGCTCCATCTGAGGCCGTCAACCTGGAGTCTGCTGCGGTCCCTGAAACCTCCACGCCTCTGGGGGGAGGCGAGCCGGCACCTACACCTCAGAAACGTAAACGAGGACGTCCAGCTAAAGTGAAAAAGGATGTGGAGCCAGAACCCGCGCCTTTGGAAGAGGAGCTCCCATCTGCTGATGAGAGCCAAGGAGAGCAGCAGGAGGCCATGTCAGATGACCTAAACAGAAGACGACTTCGGCAGCGATCCATCGCTGAGGGCGGTTATGCTCGCCTACATATGGGTCTTGAGGACGAAGAGGAGGAGAGTGCAACTCCTCCACGTGCCGTCACTCCAAAGGTATTTTGTCATACCTGACCAAAGCCCAGCAAAACTAGTATAACATGTATAATTATTTTATTTCTGTATTCCCTTCATTTTAAACCTTCAAAATTTGTTCCACACAAAATGCTTTAACAACAATAATCTGTCAGACTTTGTTTTATCGTTTTGTGATAATGTTCCAAAACATAGAAATGTAATTATTAAAATCATTGTTTAAGATTCAAGTAATCATTGATGGATATATTAAACAAGAACATGTTTTTTAGGTTGGTCCGAGGCAAGGCAAGAGGGGAAGACCACCGAAGCACCCAGTGCAGAGTCCGGATGTAGGACCGGCTGAGACAGGGGGAGTTCCAGAGGGAGAACCAGAAGCTCACTCACTGGACAGCATGGCAGTGGAAGAGATCAAAAACGATGGTACAGACATGGACTCTGAACCCGCAGCCAAAAAGGAGAAGACCCAAGCAGAGGGCGCTGTCAGCGGAGAACACACGTGCCCTGACTGTGGCATGTCCTTCGATAGAAGATACTCTCTCATCATGCACACGCTGAAGCACGAGAAATCTCGTGGTTATAAGTGTAACGTAAGTATCAATCAGCACCACCTGTTTCAGTATTAATGTTGTGGAAAAATCTGTGACCACCCTTTTTTTTTTTTTTTTTTTTAATCTTTTGTGTATGATGTGCGTAGCTGTGTCATAAAGAGTTCCAGTACGCTGCTTCACTCCGCCCTCACCTGGCACGGCACAAGCAGCAGAGCAGCCACCGGGCCGGGCTCAGCAAGCCCACGCCAGGACAGATGTCTGAGGGTAAGGGAGACGGTGAACTTGAGGACAAGACCCAGTCGTCGCACACCAAGAGAGAATTTGTTTGCGACATCTGCGGAAAGACCTTGCCGAAGCTGTACTCTCTCAGGATCCACATGCTGAACCACACCGGGGTGCGACCTCACTCCTGCAAAGTGTGCGGCAAGTCATTCACAAACAAGCACAGCCTGAACGTTCACCGGACGCTGCACGGGCTCACCAAGCAGTTCCAGTGTGAATACTGCAAGAAGTTATTTGTAAGCAAGAGGAGCATGGAGGAGCACACCAGCCTCCATACTGGTCAGTTCACTCTGCAGCCAAATAATCCCATCACTAGTGTGGCAGTCCAAAAATCAGCTATCATTAGTGTTAGAAACTGTGTACATTTAATGTTTTTCCCCCCTGTTTCCATCCTGGTATGTCACAGGTGAATCAAAGTACCTGTGCAACACATGTGGAGCGACTTTTCACCGAGCCTCGGCCTTGAGCAAACACCTGAAGAAGCACCAACCCAAACCGACTGGTCGTGCTTTCGCCTGCGTTCAGTGAGTAACGCGTCCCACTGGATCAGCGACATTTTCAGCCCGCTACCGAGCTCGATTGTTAAGGTGCCCTCCCCTCCCCTCCCCGCTCCTCTACCTTCAGCTGTGACAAGCGATTCTACGAAGCGAAAGATCTGCAGCAGCATATGAACAAGCACATGGGTCTGAAGCCTTTCCAGTGTCAGGTGTGTGGGAAGTGCTACAGCTGGAAGAAGGACTGGTACTCGCACGTGAAGTCGCACAGCGTAGCAGAGCCGTTTAAGTAAGTCCTGGAGTCTGAGCCTCATAATCCACAACCACAATCACAGCTGTTTGCAACATTATTATGTAACATGAACTATAACACAGGCTTCTTGGTTGCATTGAACTGTTACTAGACAGAATTTAATCTGATTAATTACACAACATTAGTTGAGGATAATATTCAGTTAATACCACTAGCTGATCTCTACTTGTGCTGTTTCCGTAATAAATTTATGTTTCTATATTTATTTATAATCCTGAATTGAGAAACTTAATAAAATATTACCTGGTACTAATTTAGTCTTGCCAGCATAAATAGGTGCAAGCAGTCGCCGCTCTTGGAATCTGCATATTGATTGTGTATGTTCTTGCAGGTGTAACGTGTGTGGAAAGGAGTTTTATGAAAAGGCTCTGTTCAGGAGGCACGTAAAGAAAGCCACCCACGGGAAAAAGGGCCGTGTCAAGCAGAACCTGGTGAGGGAGTGCGAGCAGTGTGGGAGGAAGTTCACTCAGCTCCGCGAGTACAGACGCCACGTCAACAACCACCAGGGTGAGACTCTGGACCTGACATGAGAAAGTGAATCCTGCTGGTGATGAGGTTTTTTTTTTGACTGTGGTGATTTTGATTTTTATTTTTTTCGTAGGAGTGAAACCATTCGAGTGTCTCACCTGTGGTGTTGCCTGGGCAGATGCCCGCTCTCTCAAACGTCACGTCCGCACACACACAGGCGAGCGGCCGTACGTGTGCCCTCTGTGCCAGGAGGCCCACATTGATGCACGCACCCTGCGTAAACACATGGCCAAGTACCACGTGGACAATCTGCCTGGAAAGATCATGCTGGAGAAAGACACCCTCCAGTTTCACAACCAGGGCACACAGGTGGAGCACGCAGTCAGTATTCTGGCGTCCGATCTGCCCCCAGAGCTGCGACCAGCCCAGCACCAACCCTCAGAAGAGATCGAGACAGTGCTGATCACTGAGGAGACGGTGGAAACCATGGAGGCTGTGCAGTCAGCGGGAGAAGGCTCAGTGACAACACTTTCAGATCAGGGAATCATGCAAGTGGTGAACTATGTTTTGGCACAGCATGCGCTCACAGAGAGCAAACCAGAAGGGACCCCTGAGCTGATTCAGACCATGGAGGTGGAGGTCGCTCATGTGGCAGAAGTGGAGTAGCTGTTTCCTCCATTGCCAAAAACCCATCCACGTTTGTTAAACCTGTAAAAATTGTAACTGAAAGTTATCACCAGATATTTTTTTTTTTTCCCTTTTGTCTTGGACAATGTACATTTTGTATGTGAGAATAACAGTTAGGTTTGGGGAGAATGGCGTGTGTAATGTGTATATAAGTGAATAAATAAGTTGATATCCGGGGTTACAAAAAAAGCTTTGAATAATAATGCGGCGGACGTTTGTTGTTTTAACCTCTACTGGTGGAGCTCGTGCGCCCCCCGGTGGTGCTTTGAAGGATGAGCAATTAAAATAGGTCATTGGAGTTACCGGTTAATATTTATTACGTTCACCGAGGGAGGAGGTCATGTGATAGCTGCCTTTTATCTGCCTGGTTTTTAGCAAAATAACTCGAAAAGTTATCGACAGATTTTAATGAAACGTTCTCCAAACGTTGATAATGGTAGATGGAACAGCTGATTAAGCTTTGGTAATGTTCCGGATTCCGGAGGGACTTTTAACTTTGATCCTCCTAAAATCATGTGATCAAGTAATATATTATTCTAAATGGGAAAAAACATTTGGATGCCTGATGTTTGCGGAGTATCTAAATTTACCCGTGTTTTAATAATAGGGGAATTTGTGCCCCTTATAATATTTGACTTGACTTTGAAGTTCAGTTGTAGGTGAGGTTTGGTGTTTTTAGTTAAAATGAATTTACATATCTACAAATCTTATGAAATAATCAGACACATGGATGTATTAACATGCAGTACAGCAAGTATTGATATTTATTTCAATTATATCAAAATACCCTCGGTATAGAATATATTTACAAAACATACAAAAATATGAAAATGTAGAATTTCTGCTTTCTGAAAATTCTGGCTTCTTGAAATAAAGTTGAAAATGGGAACTGGGCAAATGCAGGTACACACGTTTATGCAATGGTTTCAATTAACATATTTTTGTCACCGCTAAAATTTGTAGGCAATATTCACATCACTACGCTTTGTTGAATGCATTTTAAGGGAAACAAAAGCTATACAAATTTATTTACATTAACATCAAGGATTCTGGCCAGTTATGACATGAAATAAACCTCTACCAAATACGGTTCATGGATTAAAAAATAAAATAATAATAAAAAAAACTAAAAACAACAACAACAAAAAAAAACAATGATAATTGTGCCAAGCATACAGCAAGAGCAAAAGCCTGCTCTTAAAATGTAACCATCCATTTGCACAGCAGTAACACAAAAAAGAGCAACAGAGACTAGAAGGTCATCAGTCATAGTACTAGAAAACACTGGGGCAGTAACAGGCATGTTCCAGCCGTCACTTAAACACCACCTGAGAAGCTGGCGTGTGTGTGTGTGTGTGTGTGTGTGTGTGTGTGTATGTCTGTGTGTGTGTGTGTGTGTGTGTGTGTGTGTGTGTGTGTGTGTTGGTCTCAATAAAGACATACAAAAATAAAATACAGCATTACATCATACTGCCCGTCGCTGGACATTAATACTTCTGACAAGTTTGAAATGTATACAATCAATGCTGACTCATGTCACACATTCATACCAGTGTACGTGACTAATGTGAACAATTAGAATTGATGAATATAACATTTATAATACACGTTTGCTATGGCCCATAGCAGAAACAGAAGCCCAACTAAGCCCTCTAATGTGAGTATTGTTTGCAGTCATGCTTGAATATGGGAATGGATGCGTCACAAACACTTAAAAAAAAACCTCAAATCAATCCTGAAATTGTAGCATTTCTTAAGTGCTCTCAAGAAATTAGGACATCATTAAAACGCACTTTAACTCGACGCCAGAACAATGCAAATAAGTGCAGCTGAAATCTGAAGATGTGGGTTTGTTCTCAGCAGTATCTAGTGAAATGTTCCATCGGGGAGGAAATGGTGAAGCGGAGTGGAGGAGCTCATCTTTACTCGCCCTCCTCCTTGATGCGCTGCTGTTTGTTGCGGCGGGAATCCAGATCGAAGGAGAAGTCAGACCACTCGTCGCGGGGCGGGAAGGAGATGGTCTGGCGCAGGGTGAAGCGCACGGCGTCAATGACGCGCTCGCCGCGGGCCTCAGTGGCGCCCACGCTCACGCTTGAGGCCCCGCTGGTGGTGCGCACTATGTGGGGAGGAGGGGAAAAATCCATGGCCTGTCGGTGCTCCATGATGCCCTTCCAGATGATGTGCTGGAACTCTGAGGGGATCTTCAGCCTGGACAAGTCCTAATGGTCATTACACAGGGGAGGGTTAGTATTCGCAGGGGGACGGGGGGGGGAGCCACTCTTCTCTCTAACCCAGCAAATGACTCGTGTTGGATAGGGAATGGCTCACCTCCATGTTATAGTTCTCAATCTGGTAGATGTTGGTTAGACCTTGTGCTGTGAAGTAGTCCAAACAGCCGGCACAGCCCAGTCGTAATAGGAAGCTGTGGAACGCATCAGACATGTAAATATGCTTCCAAACACCTGCTCAGGTCAGATCAGTCATGTTAAAGCATGGGGAGGAGAGCAGAACATCTCTCTGTCAGCTGACTGCATTTCAGACAATCGCCTCTACAGCAGGTCTGCCAGCTTGGAGGCAACAGAGCTCAAAAACGTTTGTAGACCAATTTGGAATGCCCTCTGGTGGTAGGCTGCAGTACAGGAATTCGGCCCCTCCTCCCGTATTTCTTTAGTAGTTTGGCCTCGGGCCAAACTCAGAATACAAATTTGCCTGAGAAATTTCTCCAAATGTGATTTCCAATGTTTTAAGAGGGGCATGTCACTCACATATTGAAGCATGTGTTTAAAACAGGTTTTGATGATTTGCTGCCAGAAATCAGGGTGAATCAACAGCAGTAAATATCTGTGTCGCCACTTCCTGGTTGCTGTTGGCTGACAATGACGTCACTGGTACAAAATGGCCACTCCGATGTCCAATCAGTGGCAGGAAGTTCACAAACTTCCATTTTTGGTTTTATATTGACAGCTTTTCTTCTGCATTTACTAAATTAAATATGATTTATATAAGTGTTCTTTGATTTACGTGCACATTTTTTTGACAGTTTTTTTTTTTTTTTTTTACAGAATAAATTGAAGTAAGGTGCACGTGTGTCCCATGCGGACTGATGAGGTACCTGGAGATGCTGCTGTCCATTGGGTATGGAGGAGGGGGAGTACAGTGGGAGGAAGGCACCAGGGGTAGCTGTGGCTGCAGTGCGTGAGTGGGACTCAGTGAACTCATGTCAGCGTTCATGGGGACATGAGTGCCCATCATGGGAGACACTGCAGAGACAAGAGGAGCTGCTGTGAGCTTCATCCGACCGCTCTGAGATTTACACAATGCTTAAGTGAAACATACGAGGGGTTGGTGGGGGGGTGTTGGGGGGGGGGG
>BJFM01010297.1:42980-59284 GCA_016586285.1 Arothron firmamentum
TATATATATATATATATATATAATGGAATTACAAGATTACAAGAACCAGATAATGTTTTTTTTGTTTTTTTTTAAATAAAAGGACGCAATTCAAGCACAAAAATCAATTCAGAATTTATTATATTCTTACAGACAAAAACTGCACTAGCCACAAAAGAATCTGTTTCAAACAGAGCACTACATAGCAGTGCAGTCATGACCAGCATTAGGAAAAGTTTCACAATAATGCCATTAGAGTGAGTCCAGCTCATGATACATTCATTAGGCTCCGGAGGTCAAGTAAGATATAAAAACACATGTTTGATATTGGTTCCTCTCCAACTTTAGTTCTCATAAAAGGCTCAGTGATTTGAATACTTCACAACTGAAGGCTGTGAGGAGTCATCAAAAGGCAACCCAACAAAATAGCGAACCTTGAATTTACAAAAATAATGCATGCAAACAAGTCTTTTTGTCCAGCATGTGGGACTGCAGAGCTCCAGTGTTCTCAACAGAATCCAAGGGAGAAGGACAAGGGAAAGGAAGGAAGGGAGAGAGCCAGAAGAATCAAAGTTGACCTAAAGTAGGCATAGGAGGTCCAGAGGAGGAGGAGGAGGAATGTAGGGGGCAGAGTTTCAGGAGGGGCTGCAGTGACGCCGCTGCACTCCTGCTGGTTCCATGAGCTGGCTACCGAGACATGTTTTTATCAGACTGCAGAGGAAGAACCAGAACAACAGAGAGAGAAAGCAGAGATAAGAGTTTACTGAAGGAGAAGGGATAAATGACCCCACTAGGAGTGAACACAAACGCAACTGCACTAATCATAATGTCCACAAGAGGGCCCCCTACAAACACGGATCACAGCTTTACTGCCGTTATTGGGAAATATCTAGACTTTACACAGTGGAAGAAAGAAAAAGGCCTTAAACGTTTACTGCTGACAGAACCTTTTATTTCAAAGGCTGCACGAGAAACACTGGAGAAGGAGGAGAAAATTACATAGAATAACACGCAGGGTGGGTTTTACTGCACACCGAAATCGAGAAACACACATTAAAAATAAATATGCAAATATACGAAATCCAAAAAGGAGCTATTCCAAAGATTCAGGATTTACTGATAGCAACAGGCTGGAGTTAAATGCACGTATTGTCTCACTGTGAGGTTGTTTGCCAGTCTCTTAATGGGAAACTATAGGTTATAATTATCATCACGGCTTGTCAAACTATCATTTACACCGTCATCTTTTCCCTAGCTTCCAGTGAGGTGGGCGTGGGCAAGCACTTTTAATTATCCTCTTACTAAAAGATGAGGCTGAGGCATGTTTAGGTGCTGTTGAGCAAAAAGTTTGGGAAGCACCCAAAGGCATAAACCATGGAAGCCTCTCCTTAACAAAACGCATGTTTCTTATTCAAATTGGCTCATGTCCCGAGGGAGCCGAGCAGAGCACCTCTGGCTACAAGCTTCACCCTCTGAAGTGGAACCTTCGGGAGGTTTCTCAATCACCATGACATCTCCACCATTCAAAAACACATTATTGTTACTGTTGTGATTTTTTTCTGCTAGTACGTTTCAGTGGCAGTGGGAAAGAGGACGGAGAAGAAGTGCACTAATAAACTCCATTAACTAATTCACCCATCAGCCGCAGAAAGAAACCAGCAGGTCAACAGAGACTGATTGTGTGACAGCACGCTGAGGCGAGACCTCTCCTGAGGGTGAACGTTGCCTGTCAGAATGTGTCAAATCGCGTCATCGTGGTTTTAAACAGGTACTCACTGTTTCTGAAGCAGATTCTGCTGCTGCTGTCTGTAGGATTCTATGGTGTGCTGCGGTAGAAACTGCATGAGTTCGAGCGACTCTTTGATTTTTACCAAAATCTCATAAATTTCTCGGCCTTTGATCTGTAAGAAAAAGAAGAACAAGAAAAAAAACAGTGATCAATAAGCAACTCTGACTCTAGTATATCAATAACTGAACATTAGATATTAATACTTGTATTTAAATATCCTTGATACATCCTTAGATATTACAGCAAGGACAAAATGTGCTTTTTTTTCAGTTGTACACAAATGCAAAGCGACCCTTACAGGCAAACAAAAAACCTCCTCATCCGTAGACCTTCTCTTCTTGATGGTGGACATCTGTATTCCATGGGAGACCTGGCGAAAGGCTGGAAAGAAAAGAAAAGCGGATGAGCGCTACTGACTGACTGATTGTCTGAAAAGGCTTAAGAGAGCAGAGCAGGAGGGGAAACGTGCCGGGACAGTGTGGGCAGCATTCAGCGGGTGTCAGCAGCTCGTCAGCCCACCACCAGCCCCCGCCCTACTTACGGTGCTTCGTACCCTCACTGCTCTTTGTGGTGTCTGTCACGTGCTGCTTGCGGATGCTGTCCTCGTCTGCCTTCCGGTCTCGGCCCGGGCAGGCGCAGATCCTGGCCTCGAAGCACCGACGGCCCAGTACCTGGCCGCTGGGAGGAGATGGAGACACGTGACAGGTCAGAAACCACCCGGGAAAAAAAGAAGAGGCGATTCCTCGCGGGCGGGTTCATCTCTCACTCTCTGGTTTCCAAGGTGACGATGATGAGGATGGGACGTCTGTTCATCCCGCCCACGCAGCTGGAGTTGCACATGAAGTTGTACAAGATTGTGGTGAATTCTGTCCCCACCTGAGGAACGATACAACAGTGAGCATGAGCGACGTCGTCTTCCTCTTCATCAGGTCACAGGTCAAAGGGCGCGGCTGTAGCCTGTCTAAACTGCTTTGCTTAATGTCTCTGATTGGAGACAGGAGGAGAACGCGCTCAAAGGTTGCGCTTCTGAAAATATAGTGTGGCTGTAAATTACATATTGCAACATGACACATGACCTGCAGGGGCCATGTGTGTTGCTTGAGGGGCCTGAGCTGTGATTGAAATCAGTCTGAGGGGGGCTTTAAGGGACAGTGCTCGTTACATGTCAGGATCCTGTCAGTGTTCTATCTGTCAGCGCAGGCCGAGGTGGTGAGGCGTCGCTGACGGGGCATTCAGCCGGCCCTTCTTCGCGATGACAGACAGCTCACCTGTGGAGGTTCGTACGGCACGAGGACGCTTTGTCTTCCTGTGATGGTGTCCTCCACGTACTGGGCGTGGTTGTTTCCCTCCACGCGGATCAGGTGGCTTGGAGGAGCCATCTGGCCTGGAAGGGACACCCGTCGTGTCATCAAATGCTAACAAACTTGAATTGTTTTTTTTTTTTTTTAAATCGCCACAAATAAAGCACAACGGAAGCTGACCATCGTTGAACTCGCGGCTCAGCTCGTGGTTCGGGCAGCGTTTCACCACTTCAGTCACGTGTTCGGCTTTCTTGTACACCGGCATGGCTCGGACGACAGCGCCCTGCGGTGGGGTGGTCAGGACTTTAATCTGGATGGGACACGTCTTGGCGATCTGGCAATATAACTTCTTCAGTTCTGTTGAGTACTGGAAAAGACAACAAGCAAGACAGGAATGTCACCACAAACAGCAAAAACGGAAAAAAACACACACAGGCATTATACACTTCTGGTTATATAGTTTTTGTGAGGCATCTAAACAATATTTGCCTCCATTTTAAGATTTGTGTAACACCTGTTGCATGAACTCTTTACTTCTGGTTCTCCTAAGGCAAAAAAGAAAAGAAAAAAAAAGAAGGTTCACGGCAAGACTGTGATTATGACCTACTTAAATCAACGCACAGAGATTTGCTGTATGGGGAAACCTCAAAGACGTTTCAGAGAGAGCCTCTGGGACTTCCGAGGAGCTCCATAAAATGGACCGCCTCCAGCAGCAATTAAACTGGGCCCTGCTTTCATCTTTAAAGGCGGACGATTCTGCTGAAGCATCTGATGGCGACTCATCACACGGAAACACAGCTACGCCAGGGCCCCTTCTGCTCGTGGGGTTGACTCGATGTTCGGAGTCCGAGAAGCTCCACCTCAGTGCCAGAACATAAAGATCTCTCCATCAAACTGGCTCAAATTCAAGAACTGTTAGCCAGAGGTCCCGACTGCACCTTGATCCCCGACACGGTTGGAATTGATAAGCAGTAAAGCCACCAGGAAGTCTGAATATGTTGCTGATAGGCAGAACACAACTGTGCAAACACACCATTCCAATCACTGCCGTGTTAGCGCAGCTTCAAATCCCCTCTGTGGAGGAGATGCTGCGTGCACGCAGAGGCAACTTTTCCTTGTCAGTCTTACTACCGAGCAAAGAAAAGACGACATTATGAAAAGCGCCGGAGGCTATGTTGGAGAACAATGAAACATAAAATTTCACCATTATTAAGGAGAAAAGGATCTCATCCCAGAACCTGTCTGGGCTGCCTTTTTTTTTTACAAACTTGGCGTGAACACTTTGTACTTTGCTCCCCAGGCACAAACTTTCCTTTCATCAGGACAAACCCAAAACACTGCATCGTTTTCCACACACTCAACACACACACTCATATACACACGTCTGCTGACATGGGATGCACTAATAAATAACATTTAATAACAGATCTAATTCCCCTCTACAATAACTCCCTCATCTAACCTTTTTATAAACCACGTATACGTGATCAAGTGAACAGAGAATTTTAATGTAGATAACTATCTATTAAAAAGCAAGTACAGAGCTGGATTTTACAAACAAACATAGATTGATCTTGACTACACAGACTTTACAAGATATAAGACGCAGCCCCGGAACATGTCTGTCATCAAAAAATCACTGAAGTGACTCTTCCTCAAAAAGGAAAAGGGGGGGAAAAAAATCAAAGCAGAAGCTAAAAGGTCCTTGCAAAAAAAAAAAAAAAAGGCCAAGATAAATGGTTGAAGTTGTCCCCCTGGTTCCTAACGTACTCCCCGTACGCCCCTGTCAGTCAGCTAAATGAGGTGGAGAAGCCAAGCTGGGAGACGGCAAACGAGCGAAAGAGAAGGAAAGCAGCAGACGTAAGCAAAGAGCAGCCATGCTGTGTGAAGGGTCAGGATGTGGTGTTTGGGATAATTACAGGATGCTGATTTTTGGTGTAGCTGATGGTTTAAAAAAAAAAAAAAGCAAAGAAAAAAAAAGCAACAACATAAAAAAAAAAAAGCACAAAGCACAAAAACAGCAGTGAGGAGCAGTGAGGCTTTACCAAAGATGTTAGAGGGAAGAAAACCAAAGGTTGTTTAGATCATATCACATGCACACACGCACGCACACACACGCAGAAGCCTCCCAGCCCTGAAGCCATAAACTTTAAGCACACTGCTGCTGCTGCTGCTGCTGCTGCTGCTGCTGCTGTGTTTGCTCAGCACTGAGAGCCGTAGCTGCTGCAGCCGCTGAGCGACCGCTGAAAGCAGCGGTGAGCTGAAGTTAACGCTGTTGAGGGTGGAGGACAACCAGTTGACTGATGGGATTTAGTGGCTCGCACAGGGTGCGGTGCTCAGGTGTTAACATGCAATTATGAGTCTTTTCATTGGTCACAATGTGTATTGCACAGCCAAGAGCACACAAAAAGCACAATACGGGGCTGCTTTATCACAATCATTTGAAAGAAAACTTCTCCCGAGTGTTTGCACACGTGACACGTGTGCGCTCGGATGGCACATGTGTCAGCGACATGCAAGGAAACAAAGAATGAGCCGATGGGACTGACTGTCCAAACACAACCAGGTCGCCTCTGCGGGACACATACAGTGACGCTCCTCGCGCCGTCGTTGTCTTGTGAGGGTATTCATGAAATTATGTCTCCTGATAATGCGACTATATGGGCAACGTACAGTTTGTTCAAATGGCTGTACAGTTGCCGCATGTGTGCAGCTACTTTCTACCATATACAACTCTCGAACACCCAAACACACACTTCCCGTCGAGCGCAGGTTGAGGCAGGCCCACAGCTGTAGCGTTCTTTTCTCTGTGACAGGCGCTGCGGGCGCATGCAGAAGTCAAGTCCTGACAAACATCAGGCCTTAAACAAGCACTGTTTGGCGCCTCTGGTCTTGTCTTCTTCATTCCTGACATGTCATGTCTTGCCTAAAGCTACTCCCAAACTCATTTAATACAACAATAATGCAAAGGAGGTCTTGTTCTATTCTCTTTTTTCTTTAAAACTGAAGTAAAACATCCGCTTGAATATAAAAGATTGAACCTTTCACACGATTTTATACCTTTTTTTTTTTTTTTTGTAAGCAATTCATAAATCAGCAGTTTTGAATAGACAACCTCAGTCAAGACACCTGTCCCAGGGGCAAATCTGTACATGTGGCATCATGTTTGCACATAGCCCGCGCTCATCGAGTCTGATAGGCAACAGTCACTCAGGGATTTATCAGCTGGACCACGAGAAGCAAAGGGTGGCTCCTTCAAATCATTTTAAATGATTTGAAAAAAAAGAAAGAGTTCTTTCATGTGAGTGTCAAACCTGAAATGGTGTTTGTGTGTGGGTCTGAGGTCATCCCAAACATCGGTTTGGGTGTTGGGAGAGCTCCCACAGACTCACAGAGGAGTTTGGTACTTTTGACGATCTTCTCCTGATTACAGACTAATGTCTGTTTGTGTTTATACCACTGCAGCATGACGCTCGGGGCTGATGACTGGGTTGGTATTGGTTTACTGTATATCGTTAAAAAAAAAAAGTCTTATTTGTAAAATATTTGGCCTTTTAGGTAGATTGTGGAAAACTCCCTTCCTTGTATTATTAAACCCTTTTCAACTCTGTCTTAAGAAGAAGAAGAAAAAAAAATCCCTTCTACCCTTTTCCCATCTCCAGCTTTTAGGGCTTGTCTCTCTGCGATGGGCGAGTCGTGACAGGCTTCTCGACACAAACAAGTCTCGGCCCCATCTCGTGAGGCGTGGGACGGGCCCGCAGATGTTCCAGGGGCAAGCTGAGTCTTGCTTGCCTTTCGCTAGAACCCTCGTCTCTTTGAGCGCTCGACGGCTCGCCTCCTCTGGCGCAATGTGAAATGCAACCATCGAGCTTAACTCTCTCAATAAGGCTGAGCCCGCTGCAGGAGTGCAGGGTTCAGGAAAGAGGCACGCAGTATTTACACAAGTATTATCTACAGACCCACAATCCATTACTGTAATCCTTCCAGCTCTACATCACACCAGCGATAGCTCAAACCATGACATGCTTCTCCTTTGACTGGGGTGTATGGTGGCACTTACTACACACTGCAAACACAACCAATCTTCAGGCTGCACAATAGTTGCATCAGTAGCCGACAAAAGCTGCCTTATTTGCGACACTCCATTAATTCAGTAAAGCCAAGACGAAGAGACGCCAGCCTGTTTTTTCACCCGGACTACAGCATTTTTTAAAAGCAAAAAATAAAACTGGGAGCACTTTTGGGAAATGGGTGACGTGTTGCAAACCTGCGTGTGTGTCTGTGTGTGTCTGTGTGTGTGTGTGTGTGTGTGTGTGTCACAGCCATCCTAGACAGGAAGAGGTTAAGGTGTGGGTTGGGGATTAGGTGTGTCTCTAGAAGAACAGTCATCAAAAAGCACAATGCACAGTCCACTAAGTCCTGTGGAACATCCCGAAGGCCTTCAAAAAGGGGGGAATTAGCACATCTATGCACGGTGCAAATCTGCAGGGTGGGGCCATCTTCAGCGGCTCCCTGACATCGGTCCGTCAGTCCAGCGGTCACGCTACTCGGTCGAGATTATGGGAGCTTTGCGAAAGATATCCTGAGATCAGGTGAGGGAGACTACTATAGGATGGGAGGCAGCACCATAATCACAATGTTCATGAAATCGGTTGACTGCACATGGAGCTCAGGCTGAAAATGACCATCTCTAAATGCCATTAAGGACGATCAGCAGCACAATTCAGTCCAGGCGGTTAAAACCGCTCGTGGAACCACTTGATAGGTCCATGATGGACTGAAGGTTACCCCGACGACCATGTAACTCAAATTCTGCAACTTAAGATGTGTACTTTCGTTAGTGATCATTTGTAATGATCCTTTACTTTTCCATGTTAAGCCAAGCCAACCGGTCTTACGTCATCTGTTATGACTGTGGGACACAGTCTGTTTCACTGCATGGGTCTGTGACTGGGATGTGTCCTCAACCAGTGTTGCTCAGGCTGTGGGGCGTGCCGCTGACAAACCACACTCCTAACCTCCTTACAGTTACGCGGCAGACAAACACTTTTGTTTTTGGACTGTGAAAATGACAGGGATGGCTGAGGCACTGTGGGAAATCTGCAAATGTCACAGTCCCACACTTGGCGTGGCCAAGGAGCGCGGTGCGGTTGCCCGGTACTCCCTGGATCAGCCTGTTTACCGTCCAGGAAGTGCATTTCATTCAAAGCAATACATGACACTATTAAACCTCTTGAAACGCATTGTTATGGCGATGATCACTTAATTCTACATATTGTGAGAGAGACAGTTCTTAGAGGGGGTGGGGGGGTCAACCAAGGTGACACATCTTTCATCTGGGATGTCCACTAGGGAGCATTAACACGCCGAACATGCATGTCTGTGGCTGATCAGTGAACAAGTACGCGGGGGAGCTGTGATGCAACAGCTGTCGCTGACTGCTGTCGTGCCTAATGACAGAGCAGGTTGCGTAAGTTCACGGAGCATCCCACGGTGACGTCCAGCCGCTCAGGGCACCAGCACACCTGGGCCGCCTGCTCCCTTTGTCATCAGTGAAGAAGCGCGGAGCCCTGACTCAGTGTGAGTAAAGAGGAGCTCGAACATGAGTAAAGCTTAATCACCAGGAGGTTAGGAGTGGGTACACCTGAGTGGGAACATCTGAGTGGTTTTGATCCCTCTTGAATAAAATATGAAAGCTGCCGGGCTCCTCGGTTCTCCTGCTTTTGGACCAGGTGCTGCACTCAGCTGTCGTGTCCTTGCCAGATGATGTTGTGCAATGCTGGACTTGCACATGACGTGCTCCTAAATCTGCCCGGAGCACCGATCATCAGATAAGGAGTTTATGACAAGAAGTTTCTCTGAACTCTCCTCTGACGAACCACATCCTGGCGTGATGAGCTTTGATGGCAACTGGCGCAGAAACATGCTAATGGCTCCTGATGAAATGAACACTTTCACCTTTTCAATTGCTAGATCATTCTTAGGAAAGATGATCGTTACTCTTCTGAAATGCTGAATGTGACTGTTGTGGTAACTGGACAAGAGCGAGGCCTGAAAGGCGATGAGCTTCTGTGATGCATATTGGTGGGTCTGGTTACTTTCAATAAGGACAGATAGTCTGTTCCATCTTTCTGAGCTCTTCTTGCTTCATGATTTATTTAATCTGGAGGTTTGGGAATGGTTTTTCATTTAAAAAAGCAGGTCAGGGGATTTCAAAGAGTGTCTCTCTCACACAGGTATTGACATAAAAACAAAAATATTAAAAAAAACCAAAATAAACACCAGTGGATTCAACATGCTCATCATGAAGTACTGGAAAAAACTATATTTGAACAATTGCACTCTCTTATGAGACTGACTTTAAGAGGGCAACCAAGGCTCCCCTGCAGGCTCTTACCGTCCAGGTGGCAGACTTGGCTGTGCTGGACTGCTGGAAGGACACGTCAAAGGTGTGGGGTCCTGCATAATCTGTGTTGGACGGGATGGCTGGCGAGGGAGAAAGCGCATCGAAGGTGGAGCTGGGCTGAGCGTAGGGTGACGGGGCGGTAACGTTGTTCTGCGCGTGGTCATTGTTGTACGGGCTGGTGGAAGTCGAGCCGCCGTTCTGAATGTTCTGATCCATGCTGTTCAGCAGTCCCAGGTTTGTGTACTGTGACTGTAAAAGAACATAAAAGGCGGAAAAAAAGATGACTTGCTGAGAAACTACATAGAAACATTAAAAGAAAGTGCTGTAAGTGCCTTTCCCTTTGTTTTTCTTTGTTTTACAAGATCACACTGACAAGTAATGAAATGTAACGTAATGCTGTCGTCTATAAATGTCACAGTCCTGAACCAGAAGCCACAGCTCTCGCTCTGCAGGCAGAAACCCTTCCAGGATGCCTCATTTATGTCCACAGCTGTCCGGCTCTCACCTGCTGCTGCTGCTGCGGTGCCAGATGACCCACAAATCACCAGCTAGGTCTCAGAGTCATGAATAAGATGATTCCACACACACACACACACACACACACACACACACACACACACACACACACACACACACACACACACACACACACACACACACACACACACACACGCACACACACACACGCACACACACACACCTGAGAGAGGGTCAGCCGAGTCAAACTCGGCATACTTGTGCAACAATGCTGGGGGGCTCACAGTATTGGGGTCAGTGTGTGTGTGTGTGTGCGGTGCAACGCTGCTTAACTCCCCTGGAAACAATAACAACAGGGCTTATAAGAGCTTGTCTGGGGAACAATTATGCCGGGCACACAGGTGTTAGGAGACAAGTGTTTTTGGTTTTTTTTGTGATGGACACACACAAGGGGAGACTAAAAGAAAGAAAGAAAAATTCCACTCTAGCTTTCAGCAGGAAGAGGCTTCCCCAAACACACACTTCCTGACACTGAGCCGCTTGCTCATGTGTTCTTATAAAAGGTTAAACTGGCTGAGGAGCGAGCGGGTGCATCTGATCTTAGGCTGAAGGAAAATGGCTGTGGTTACCATAACTGATAAAAGAAAAAAAAGGACGGAAAAAAATGAGTTTTTATTCCCGGCTTTTCATGGGAACGCGATTAGCCAGTTTCCCGTTGATCCAGTAGCTCCCAGTGTGGAATCATGCGTGACATCACAGAAACTTCCTTTGAACTGTGGAATAATTCAGGGCAGCGGCATGGAGGCGCTCAGCTATTTAGCCATGACGCAGGCTCTCCTGGTATCTGATGCTGCTCACTGCAAAGGTGGCTGTGACAGGCACCAATTATCAATGTCAAATTAGAATTCTGAAGAAAAGCTCCACGTCGGCCAGAGACTAAGCAATGAAATAGCTGGGACATAAAGCAGAATGCCTGACATCGAATATGTCATATTAAATAGGGGTCCATTGGGAAGGCTTCTTCTTATGTCCAAGAAGAATATAAGGATCAAAGTTAAGGATAAAACCATAATTGACCTGATACTGAGGCCCAATTCTGGAGTCTCACCCAAACTCATCACGTTTTAATGTTTAATTGCCTGGAAGTGGGATGCCAACCTTGAAAAGGTTTGTGTGAGGGAGTTGCAGGCCTTCCTTTTCGTTTCCTTTCATCAGATCTTATTCCACTATAATACAGCAACCATCTAATAACCACTTTAGCTGCTCTTAAAAATTCCTTCTGTTTATAGCCAATGCTGTGTTTAGGCCTTTGGGATGTCAAAGCTGCTAAGCAGGAACACAGTAAATCAGCAGCTTTGACATCCTCAACAGCCTCTAATAAAGTTTTTGGAAGGTTTAAGCTGTCTGTTTGTCTGAGATAAATGCTGGGGGAAGTATCTCAGACCAAGAGGGAAAAGAGACTGATGAATTTCACATTAATGGCATCAAATTACCAGGTTAGAATCTCAATATTCAAAATACATAATAAACTCAAACAGAGCAGCCTTAAAGCAAAGGCAATATACCTTTTGACTCCTTTAAATATATCTGCCATTATTAGGCCATTTCTGGCATTATTTAACAGAAATGCTCGCATTTCTCTGTAAATCTATGAGTAAATACAACCACGCTGTAAACAGCCCGTCAGTAAATTGCAGTAAACATGCAACTTGATTGGCTGATCGTAAACATGATAGATAACAAAAAGTAGAGCAGACCTGCCCCTGGGCTGGGGGGGGGGGATTGGTCCCATTCCAGCCAACATGCTCTATATACCTTTAGCCACTGTATAAAACCATTAAGTGACCACAGGGGAAGGAGGCGTTAAAGGCTCAACAGGGTTGAGGGGTGTAGGTGGGGCTGGGTGGGGGTTTATCTACACCTTATACCTGCTGGGGTGGGCAGAGCAGGTGATTGTATCTACATCAACACACCATTAAAGCAATTACGATCCTGGACTAAACAGCAGCGCCTGGCCAGTCGCATTCTAATGGCCTCGGCGGCTCCCAGGAGACTGGGGACGGGGGAACCTGATACCTCACACACTGGGAGGATTGAGTCGGACACCACTTAAAGACCCCCTGCTCAACAACTTGAAAGACAGTGACCTGACACACCTGCTATCTACAACCTACAATCTGAGAATCTGTCACCGTTCACTCGCTGGGCATTTGCAGGAGTTAGCCGGTGAAAACAAGAAGAGAAGCGCGCCACCAGAGTTCACTAAGCAGCCTCCAGCACACGGAAAAAAATTAAAAAAATCTAAAGCTAATTGGGAATATTTCATATATAACAGACTGACTCATCGATCTAAAAATGTATTCTATGGTTTTCCCCCTGATCATCCCTTACTGCCTCAGTAAAAAAGATAAAGATTGCTGTAACATTATTAAATACGGTTCATTTTAATTATACCCCTGCAGTGATTCATGATGGATCGGTTTAACCAAAACTATAAAACAACATCTTGAAAACAAAGATTTCTTACCCAAATCATTTTGCCATTTGTTAAATGTTACGTTTGTGAAAGAAAGAAATGTTGAGCATCTGCAAAGAGTGCTCCCGGTGGAGGTAAAATAAAGCTAAATTCACGGATCGCTGCGTGCTTTTCTGTCTGCTTTTAATCCCAAACTTTTCACGGCACAAAACAGAAGGTTACCGGAGTGTAAAACTCAGCAGCTGACTAAATCGAAGCTCGGCCATCAGCAGCCATGTCACCCAAATGTGCATTATTCAGACAGATGTGTTTACATTCTCCTGTTGCAGCCACGGCTGTAAACTAAAACACACACATCACATGCAAAAATCACACTTTGCTCAGCCTTTTTCTTCGGTAACTGTCACTTGAGCAAGAAGGGTAAATTCTGCTTTGATTAATTCTTATTTATGCATTACAATAAAAGCATAAATAAATGAATCTTGTAAATAAGAAGATTAAGGAGTTTGCTGGAACATTTTTTTTGTAAAGGGCCTTTTACCCTCCTATGATATTCCCTTCGTCTCATGGTGCTCTCGGGGACCAACTAAAGGAATGCGGCAGATGTCCCCTCAGCAGCTCAGCGCTGCTCTTACCTCGCTGTAAGATGTGGTGGTTCCTGTCTCCAGGTACAACATGTTGGCGCTGAGATTGAGCAGAGCTGCTGCTGTTTGCTCCACTGGCTCCAGGATTCCACAGATCTCTATTTCTCACTCGCAGGAGTGATGGAATGTGATCTACAGATGCAAAGTGATGAGCAGAAGCTTCTATAGGAAAATATGGGATGGTCATATATACCGGGAAGAGAGGGGAGGGCCCTAAGAAGGTACCTGTCCAATACCTGAGTCCACACCCATCTTCAGAAGCCTCTTAGGCTCTGCAGGCCTCTCCAGTGCAGTCATTCCTCACTATTTCTACTTTTCTTTTGTGTCTTTATTCAGGTGCTCACGTTTTGCTTTTCTAACAGCTAACCTCTCTAAAAATAAAAGTAACCACTCAGACAGCGCTGTCTTAAAAATGTTTTATAGAATTATTCATTATTGTTTATTTCTAGAGTTATTCATTATTGTTATTTACTCATACGTTTTCCCACTTATTTATTTTTTCAAAAGGACAAGATAAAAAATCTTGGTAAAAACTCCAACCGACCTTCCAGTCGCATAGTGAGAGGTGAGCCTGGGAGAGAAACTCTACCTGAAGCAGCTATTAACATAAGAATTGCTCCTGCAGCCCTTTGAGCTATTCCAATGTAGGAGCCCCAGAAGAACAATATGGCTCCTGTAGAATGCTTGTATCTATCAGGGATGACTGATGTAGATCTGTTTTGGAAACAATGATCTTGGCTCAGATACTGAAAATGAGCTCGCTCGGGCCAACTGCCCCTCAAAAATAATGGAGGTTTAAATGGAGGTTTTCTTAAAAGAAAACCTAGAACAAGGTTTTCAAAGCTGAAACCGCAGCTTAAGTTTAGAATGGAAGTTTCAATAAAAACGTTCTACAGAGCTACACAAATAAATAACACAAAAAACATGAAAATTATTCATTTAAAACAAAAGGTCTTAGAATTGTAACCAGCAGCTGTTTGAAAAATGCGATGTGAACATGACTGATGAGCAGAGAGATCAGTGTGGTGCAAATCAGTCCTGGGACGACAGCGCCGGGGGTTTGAAACACTTGCCCTATGGTCAGAGCGATTTGAGAGCTGTCTGAAAACTTAAACACATCTTTGGCCCGAGGTCAGTGTGTCCCAATCAGCAGCCACACCCTGTTCAAGCCTTCAGGTCAGCCCGTCACAAAGGCTAATCAACACTTTAAGGAAAGCAATTCAGTGGTCTCCCCAGGGACCCGGGCGTCAGGGAAGAGCTGGTCAACCCTCCTGTGCATGGTAATTACTTTACCTAAACAAACTTCTAATTATGTAGAAATCACACTGGCACGTAGGTTAGAGCGCTCAATGTTAGCACGAGTGTGGAGATAAGTAAAAGAGTAGTGGTGCTGAAGATGAGACGGCATAAATACGTTTGCAAATTAACTAGGATGAGGCTGCAAAATTAACTAAGATGAGACTGCAAAAAAGCACGGACCAACATGTGAAGCACCATCGGCTGAGATGCTAGACAGGAGCGAGAAACTGAGAGCAGGTAGTAGCTAACGATGTGCAGATCCAGGGGCTCAGACAAAAGAGGCTCTGCTAAACTTTTTCCTTTTAAAGTGTCGGCCCTTTAAGTCAGCCGGATTAGTTTAGTATCGAGTGTCAGCCTGCAGTGGCTACAAAAACACCTGCCCTGAACGCAGCACAATCCCCCGTCCACAGCCATGCACCGCAGAGCATCACTTGGGTGGTAACTCCTAAAGAAGATACCTTAAATGTGAACAAATTCAACTTATTTTCTCAAATTATATGAAACTTAACAGAATAACAAAAACAAGCTCAGTGACTGATCAGTCACAGTGAGACCATAAACACTGGTCCAAATCGAGTTGATCGTGAGTTTCACACGTTACATTAATCTTAAAAAAAAAAGTGCTGAGTTTGCTGAGCTTTTCTGTAAACTCGCCTGACTTTTCTAAATTTAAAAAAAAATATCATGGGGGCAACTTCGTGGTATCCTACCTTAAAACAAGGAAACACAAATGCATTTCTTTTAACTTTATTGGGCCAAAATAAGACTCTGCAAAGCACTGTGTCAAACGGCTAAATGAAATAGTGAATAAACGACAGGAATCATGTGAGCTTTATTCAGGTAAAACTTTAGGGTAATTTTGGCTGATGCCTCTGCATCCACAGAGCCACATTTCTTCAAGTGGAACGTGTTTTTTTTCCCTTGGTGCTACGCCTTAAAAGCACTTCTTATGTGCTGGAGGCAAACTGGTGGAGCAAAAAAAAAAAGAGAGAGCTTATTATGTTTGTGTAATTACTGCACAGCCAACTCACTTACCTTGGATTATTTTGGATTTAAGAGAATAGTGCGAATGAATTTATGCTTAAAGTTGCACTACTTACATCCTCTTAAAAGTCAAAAATGTAAAAAAAATTATGTAGTTTTGGATGCCACAGCAAGCAGTGACCACCTTTAGCGAGATAGTCATCGTGTTGACTCCTAAGAACTCTGAAACACATGGCCATGAAGAATACATTTTAAAATAATGATACAATGGAAACAATTGGCAGATTCTTCAGAGATGAGAGCATTCGATTTGCTTTAGATTCTCTGGAAACGCTGACGCAAGGACGCAACAGCGTTCGTTCCCACACGAGGGGGCGGGAGGCGCAAAGTCAAACACCAACATGTAACGAGATCTCAGAGAAGCTGCGCGTTGATTGAGTCACTCTGCTGTAAAGTTGTTGCGATTCTTTCCCCCCCTTCCTTTTTTTTTTTTTTTTTTTCCTGAAAAAGGGCCCCTGACCCACTGCTCAACACCTCCACACACAGCTGATCTGACCTTTATCTGGCTGCAAAATCAGCTGTTTGGGGTAGGATATAGCGTTTCTCCTGCCACTATTTCTGCTGCATTCCTTAATGTCATTTAACCCTCTGGTTGCTCCTCTCTTCTCCACTACATGCTGCCCCCTCCTCCCTCTACCTTTATATAGAGAGGACCCGTACTGATAGATGAGAGCTGGGACTCCTACAAGCGAGGCAGGTGCTGTGTGAAATAGTTGCCCTGAAGCTATGGGGGGAAAAAAAAAATAGAAGAAAAAAAAAAAAGAAAATTCAGATTAAACATAGACCTTGCACAATACAAATAAGCCCCCCCCAGGGTACCAAACAGCGAGCTGCATTCTAATGACACATGAAGGAGCCACACCTTCACACGAGTGCGGGGGGAGCGTTG
>BJFM01010308.1:0-44246 GCA_016586285.1 Arothron firmamentum
TTATTATTATTAATAATAATAATAAGTATTATTATTATTATACATATAATAAATATGTCCTTAAGTTTAATATTAAACACATAAGAGTACATAAAAAACAAGCAACCACAGAGTTTTACATTTCATAATTGAATAAAAAAAACTTGCACTTGCACTGGGGTCCATCAAATTATTATTTCACATGTCATATTCTACAGAATTTTCCTAAACATTTTGTTCATCTATACATTTAAATGGATGTTCGCCAAACAGTCTATTATTCATAACTTAAAAGAAACAAATCATGGATGCACTGGGACGTATCATCAGTGATGTATCCTGGGTTCAATGGGTGTTTCAGGTCTCGCAACATCAGACACCCTCGCCCAGGCGACGCAGCCAGGGTGATCAAGTCCTGGCTTGCGTCCCAGTAGCAAACCACTGATCTACCCTTTTCAGCCACAGCCACCTCGAGGCTTTCTCTGCAGCTTCGCTTGCAGACTTAATGGCGCTCTTCTTGGCTGCCCCTGTCACACCCAGTCGGCCGAGGACTTTACAAAGAGTGCGACCCGCAAAGCCTCTACAGTCAACTTCTACTGGCTCGTAGAATGTCCTCCAGCCCGTGCCCCTACACTCCTCCACTAGCTCCTGATACTTAGCATGTTTCCTTTCGTTGGCTTCCTCAATCCGCTCTTCCCAGGGCACTGTGAGTTCCAGCATGATCAGGTGTTTTGAAGACTCGGAAATGATGATCACCTCTGGCCGGAGAGATGATTTTGCAACGTGCTGGGGGAACCTTAGCTCTTTTCCCAGGTCAACGTGCAGCTGCCAAGCAGGAGCTTTTCAACAAGTAGTAGAAAAAATATTTTTGTTTAATTTTGCTGTAAAAGTTTTGTCCATTTTTCTCCGCACCCAGAATCAAAACAACTGTTATATCAGCCTCAAGCATAAAATCTCATAAAAAGCTCCAAAAATTGTGATTGAAACATCATCGGTATTTTCAAGCTATTACGAAGTGATTTTTTTCATAGCATGACGTAGCATCCTTTCATGACAGAATTCAAGCAATTGTATGGATCCATAACATAGCAACAGAGCTGGAGAGTGATCACACATGTAACACGGTGCCCTCTGAACCATTATTCTCTTGTTTAACTACAGCACAAAACTGGACAAAGATTTTGAAAAAAAAATAAAAATTGAAATCTCTGAAAGGAGTTATAAGTCCGTCCAGTTCTGGAGGCACCAGAGTGTGAGTGTGTTCTGTGGACAAGGTTTTTCTGTTGGACTCTCATCCCCCACAGCTTTTGTTTTCAACCACACATCGTCTAAGAGAGCAGAAACACATCATTGACAGTTTAATATTGAACACAACTTGGGTAGGAAATCTTTTGTAGGAAGAATGGTGACATACTTGCCTAGTCTGTCCTTAATTAAACTGAACTTTGTTATTAAAAAGAAGCATGTTGTGTTTGAGGTTCTGTGGCTTAGGTATTATGTTTTGCTGGCACAGGGTCTTTCATGAAGTCATGCGGAGTTGCCGCACCAAGTCACATTTTCCTTGAGGCAGCAGGGGAACATTAAATTCTACATAATCATCTGTAAATATGTTGAATATAAAATAAGCCTGAATTTTGAATGTCAAGTGGTCATTTTAATAACATTCGCATGGAGTTGCATCTTCACATTGTTCGCTTAGCAGCAATATGCTGCAGAAGCGCATAGTAATGTACCCAGTGAAAAAGCATAAATAACAAAATAAAAGCATTACTTCTGGTCCTTGAGTGCAATGCCAACCACTTTCAGAATGTTTTACCCTGATGGTTATTAGCCCACGACCTTCTGCTGCATTGAAGAAGCTTTCTCAAACTGTTTGCCCAAATGCAGTTACACAACATAAACATGAATGTACATTATGCATTTTGTAATGTCCCGTTCCTGTAAAATTAGGGGGCATGTTAAAATGAAGTCACAGCATGCCCCTTTTTCTGGAGTAATTGCGAAGGGGCAGAGCAAGAATCTTAACTTATTTTCACTTCATTTTCACCTCCTCACATTTCTTCATTTCACATGGGCTGGAAGTGCCTGCAGCATTCTCTTTCCCTTCTCCAGAGCAAAGTGAATGTGACTTTTCTAAGGGGGTCACAGGATGCCTGGAGGCTTGTGGGTGTTACTGGACTGTTGCCTGCTCTCAGCTTCACTGAGGGGCTTGTCATAGATTTCATCTCCACAGAAATGAGCCAGAGGCCCTGGCCAGGAGCGCGAGTAGCCAACGTTATGAAGGGCCCATGCTGATTATTTCCCTCTGACATCGCATCCTGAGCTTTTTGCATTAATCCCAGACAAAGGCAGCCCTTCAGTGCTGTGCCAGAGCTCAAATTAGGAGCCAGATAATGGTCTTGTTCAGATCCTGCTCTGTTCAACAAGAGGCAGAGCTCCTGAAATGCTCCTCTTCCTCTTCCATATTCCTTTCCTGATGTTCATTCCTCTGCTTTTTCGTTGCCATCCGTCTGTGACGGAATTCAGGTGGCATAAGTTTGATCCATTCCTGCTAACCCAATCCCCATTGCCCCTGTTCACCCAGCGTTAATTTGATGCTGGCTTGGCTGGGCTTGGGTTTGAGCCTGGATGTTGATCGCCATGGGCTGTGAAACTGATAGCCAGTCAAGGCTGGAGCGTCTGTCTCCAGCTTGATCTAGTCTACGGGAGGGAACAAAGGGGCCCTTACAGGGCTCCGCAGGGTGGATTAGCTCTGAGGAACCAATGGCCTGAGCTGCTGGCAGTCTTTCTGGAAGACGACCTGCTGTGGCCCCAGCGGTGGGTCAATGCAAAGGCAGAGGCCATGCAGGCGTGCACACCGCAAGCCCCCAACCCCCTAGCTAAATAGTAACCTTCCCATAGCCATAAGCCTTCCAGTCAGTTCACTCAATCTTTTGAAGTTTGTCACAAACGTCAAGGTGAGGTGCCTTGAAAAACCTTTGAGGATTCTGAGCAGTTACAAATGTGCAAACGCAGTGATAGGTTAGGTTACCTTTAAAAATGACAAGCGTTCATCATAAATGTACAAGGAAGAAATAAGAACAGATTAAAAATGGCTGTCAAATAGTCTAATTTTTGTTTTTTGCGATTATTTCATCACATCTATTGTGTCCCATTAGACATTTCTAATGATGTGCATGCTGGTTCAGTTCCTCCTCCTTCATTTTTGCATAGCTTGATGTTAGTGCTCTGTTTGGTCTATCTTGACAACATTACATGGCTTCTATGTTGCCAGCCTTTGAAACTCATCATTGCTACTCATCCTCCTTCAAGTTTAGCATTGATGCTTCTACAGTGTGCTTAAATACACAAATGTCCTGCAGAGTCAAACACGCTCAGAGCTTTATACCAAGCCCAAAACATTTGCAGGCTCGTGGCCATCAACCTGCTGCTGAGGCCATTAATCAGATCAAAGGAAGAGCTTTGTTTGCTTGACGTTAAATGTGACAATAGCAGCTAGATTACCTCGGTTTGTGAAAACACACTGCCTTGTTCATATCTAACTCTACCAGGCGCAACGCGAGGTACAAGGGGTATGCGAGAAAATTTAAAAGTGAGCAGTCTATAGTTTCCATTTGAATTCATTTCACCTTCTTTCTTTGAGGCTGTAGATCAGAAAGAAGGAGTGAGGCAATAGAGTGAGAGGCACGGGGAGAGAGGGGGGAACAGCGCAAGGAAAACTGATGCCCTTTCCTCCAGCTAAATTAACAAGAATCACGTGGAAAACAATCTGAGTCTCCAATGAAGAAGGGGGGGGGGGGACCATTAAAATTAGCCCCAAGCTATGGACTGCACCCAATATCACTAAAGCTGCACTCACTACAGATGTGGAGGCTGGCTTACAGGCAAACTATGCTCTGTTCTATAGCTACAATTAAAATCAACCTCCCTGCCAAAAAAATAGTAGGGGGAGAGCGGGGGTAGAAAGGCAGACATGGAACATCAAAGACAGATTGAAATGTGTAGTCAGTAATAAGAGTGGTCTCCAAGCCCCGAGGTTCTCCCCGGTCCCCTTGTTAATGAGAAATTTTGACCTCTGGTTTGTAAGTTAAACTTGTAATCTTGGTTAATGAAGTAAATCAATCCCAACTTGGGAGTGTTCAGTGTCTCCCTTCGCCCTCTCCCCGACAACCTCCCCTCTGTCCTTTTCTTCATCTCCTTTTACTCTGCCTCCTGCGTCGCTACCCAGAGTTATGCCTGAGACTAAAATGACCAGGTCTTCAGCCAGACAAACAGGAAGCTCGCAGAGAATGAGGGTTCCGGAGCTGGAGGTGGGGGTGTAGGGACCCAAAGGACTGGGACCCACCAGGCTGTTTGGTTAAGGAGACAGGCCAATTGGAGAAGGGGCAGCATACTGGGCAAGCTACATGCTCCTCCTCCCCATCTCATCTCAATTTTCTTTCTTCCTCTTTCTAACAATTTGGCTTGACTGCTCATATTTTGTTCAAGGGCTACTATTTGATTCCCTAGTGTTCCTTTCCAAGCAGAAACAGTTTTAGTGGACAAGACAGCTAACATGACCTTGACATTCAAGCTTTCTTAAAATGCATGGCTCCTCTTTGTGAAGGCATTCTGAAATCCTCTGGGTTCATTGACATTAACCCCCGATTAGCAGCTGTTGTTATTTATTTATTTAATGATAATAGCATGATTTTTTTTTGTATCAGACTTCTAATGAAGGCTGGGATTCCCATGTGGGTTTTTCCATCTCTACATTCTACATAAATATGATTAAAGAGGGCAAAGATAACTGCTATAGGTTTCATAATGTCAAGAAGATTATAATATTAGTTTGACTCTTCATCTCAAGACAAGTCTATATTTCCAGGAAAAGGCACAAAGAAGGCAGAGCTAATCCTTTCCAACGGTTACAGGGTCTCCTTGGCAGTGTGCCATGTGTTCTTAGAGCTTAAACACGGTGCACTTTGGCAACTTTCCCTTCCCCAACACAATTCGAAGCACAGACCTACCCACCAGTTCTTATTGCACTATGGACCGCAGGTTAAAGTATTTAAAATACAGCTATATCATTAACATGACATTATTTCATTTTTCTTCAGTTATGCGAATATACAGTATATCTCTAACACATAATCCCATTTCCTCTACTGTAGTGCTATATTGAACATGAAAAGTGGACCGCCACAAAGGCCTGAAAATGACATGATCACACAACATCAACACAATATGTGAGCACTGTGGCGGGCACTTGGGGGTATGTCTCTCACCCAGAGGATCATAAGTGGGAGATGTGGTTTGAGTCCAGATGTTTTGGCGCACTTCTACATTTTCAAAGAGTCTTACCTTGGTGCATAAGGAATAAACATTTAATCCCACCTTTGTCTCCAGAATCATTCCTCAGCCTTCCACAGTATCAGTTATCATCAGTTTAAACACTGGTTGACTGTCTAATTGCGGGCGTTAAATGAAAAAAACTTGTCTAATGTACTTAAACTGCATGTGATCTGACCATATTAGTGTAAAGCTGTAGGAGGCTATCATTCATTACATTATTACTCACTGCTCTGAAATACTTGTTGACTGGAGTGAAGCTAATATAATTCTGGGCTTTCATTTGACTGTGATTACAAGATACTGAAGTATTTATAATGATGAATTAATAATCAATTGATTGCTGCTTTTAAAAAGGAATAAATAAAAAAGACTAGTACTCAATATCTTAGCCTCCAGCTAATCTCTGCATTTGTAATATTAAAATGATATTTCTTCCACCATCAATATTTTGGCTTTTGCTTTACTGAAGACTAACTTTAACAGGGGTTTAGTTGCAACTAAATGAATTCCAATGCAAATCCTTCTCGATATCGAGGTAATTTATAAGATTAGTGACAGTATTGACCTGCATGCAACAAGGAAAAACATCTGGAGAACCAGATGTGACAGAGTGACATCCTTTGAGTCATGCTCATAATGTGTCTGCAAACAGATGTCCTCCATAAAATAATAGGAGGGTTTTTAATGCATTGTTTTTTTAATGTTGCGCATTAAAAAAAATTTCTAATAGCCACGACATTGAAAACAGATTCTCAAACTTAACTCAAAAAGAAAAGTTGAAGTTAAATCTAACATACGTAATACCCACTTGTTTGTAAAATGTGTTATTTTTGTATTTATTTTCATTGGATAATCACAGAATATAACTGCAGATTTATTAAATTCTGTGGCACAGCAACATACTGAGGGCTGACTAGATTTACTCTAAAATTATATACTAGTAAATTAAGTTAAATGCAGAACTAACAGAACCAAGGGGTGATCGGAATGGTTGATTTTTTAAAAAAAGAAAAAATAGGCTGCAGCTGTTTTTATCACTAAATTCACCTTAATATAAAATATTCAAAAACCATTCTGACACCATCAGTACACTTAAGTATCCAGATAGAAATCAAATAGTTCCTGGATCGACAAACTACTTGTTTTTTCGTCAAATGCCACATCTCGGTTCAGTACAGTCATTTTAGGATAGTAAATGTTTATCTTTCTTGTGTTTCCACTTCAGGGTGTTGAGGCCAGATGGTGATGCATCGGCTGCATAAGTAACATGACATCATAGCAGCACAACGCAGTGTAGCTCTGCAACAAAGGAAAGTGTTCCGAAAAGTCACATCAATTTCACCTTAATTGCGCAAATACCAACAATACAATTAAAGATACAGTACCAAATTTAGACCATTTGAAGTAAATGAAAACACAGAAGGCTATCTAAATGGATTGCAATCACTGCAAACCAGTCTCAGCAGTTATGTTTTGTGAATAATTTTGGTGCAAGCAACCCAACATATCAGATAATAATTTAATTCATTTCATTTTTAATAGTATGCCTTTTATTGCATCTAAAAAGTGACCATAGACTGCAAACTAATATAATTAACTGCAATAAATTAAGATTTTTTTTTTTACTTCCCTAAAAAATTCTCTGCATCCCATTTAGACTACAAAAGACAATAACATTTATACTAAAACAGGTTAAAAACACATGTTTGCATTTATTTGATTTATTTTATTTTTGCAAGTTATATGAACCTATTTTCCTGCTGATAAATGTGTTATTTTCTAAGTTTGGCTTTCAGAAATAGATTGATCATGTCATCATCCTGCTTTCAGATGCAGGATGTGATGAAAACTTGCAAGCATCACACCCTTCTTCACTCTGAATTCCATTCTAAAAATGATGTTTTTTTGTTTGTGCTTTGAAGGCCAGGTTTAATGCCTTGGATAGCCTTGAGATCTACACAGGGATCCTCAGTTACAGGCTGACAGTGATGGGGGGAAAGAAAATTTATAAATCATTCACTAAAATTGTTTGTTTTAAACTTCAAAATGACTCTAAAAGCAGCTTAGGCAGTCGTCATCATCATAATCAAAAAAGAAAATTTATAATCAGAGTTATATTTACACTGTTGATGTACATAAACACACTATATAGTGTTGACAGTGTAGCCTTTCTTTTCAGATAAGAACGTCCAATATATATCATAAAGTAGTCCCTCCACCATTACTGGTTTCAAAACTTTGCCCTTAAATAATGGTTAAATATACAGTTTTGACAACAAAGTTAAGCCCCAGGCACATCAAGATACTCATCTGAAAGAAATTAATTACCTCCCTTGTTAATCTTGATATAATTGCCGCACTTCTATGGAGGCGAGGCAATAATGGCTGCCTCTCTAGCTAGCCTGCTGGCCAGGGACGTGGGGACAGCCTAACTTCCCAGGCCCCATGCTGTGAAATATCACAGTGTGCGCGCCCACTCTCCTCATCCTACGCCTTCTCCACTCATATGGACCGAGAGTATATCCCCCAGTCCCTGCATCGCCATTCTGGAGCTGCTTTTTGATCCTAGAGGAGATAGAAACTATAGGATTGGAAATTCTTAGTCTAAACATGTGACTGTGTTTTGAACGACTCAAGAGTTTTACGATGTGGGCACCGCTAATCAAGTTGTCAACACCGAGCCTCTGATACAGATCAGTGCAGCCCTGGGGAGTGTTGTCTGTTAAGCCTCACTTCAGCGGTGTCTTGCTTTGTTTGTGTGTGTGTGTGAATGTGTGTGTGTTTGTGTGTGGCTTCTTGTTTCTTGTTTGGTACAATACCATCAGTGCCAGGGAGCAGTACCATGTGTATTATGTTAGGTCTTTCTTTTAGTGGTACGTCTTATGCCACCTTTTCATTGGTTGTGATAGTTTGAACATTTGGCCATTAAATAGGTAACATAACACAAATTTTCAACATTGTCTCAATTATCTTAAGTACTGTAGATAGAACAGTGCACTTTGTTTAAACTATCATTGATGGATTGCACCAACAATATAAACTGTAGGACTGGATTCAGAAGAGCATAGTTTTTCTGTCCTGCTAAGAACTGGCAAAATGTTACACAAAGTTCTGTATAATATTAAGTGTGCCTGCCCTTCTTGACTCAAAGTGATTTTTTTGAATAAAGGCCTCTTCTCCTCAGCTGTGAGATGGTCAAATACCTGAAAAAAACAGCTCTGTTGAAGTCCTTATCGGTCTGGTGGTCACTGTATCTCTGTCCAACAGAGCTCATTATTAGTGAGTCAAGAAATCTGCAAATGACTTTAGACCGTGTCTTAATTAGTGTTTTAGTGGTGCTTTTGAGGTGTGCTACCAGTCCTTGGATATCTTTCCATAGCTCACTAAAATGAGCTCCAATTTATAGTCTTCCAATGTGTCTGTCAGGGCACCAACTACATCCACAGCCCTTGCCAGTTCAAAGCTGCAGGATTGGAGCATTTTCAAGAGGCTTTTGACATCGCCAAGCACTTTACAAAAGGTATCCAAAGCCCAATGAACTATAAATCTATCTGAGCCAGAAGAGCATTTGCTTTTACTTTCCTTTCACCACTATTCTCAAGTGACATTTCCTGTAGAGGCATCAGTACCACTGGAAGCCTGTCCATCAGATTACGAGCCATGTATATGCATGCCCACCTAACATCTGTAGTCTTTGTAGTTCCCTCGGCTTCTCCTGATCCAGCTCTCTCTGAACAGCAATCCACTTGATATGAGCAGCAAAGCCAGACACAAATGTATACATGTTCCACAGAAATGCAAAAAAAAGTCCGATAATCAGCTTCAGGATCTGACTTTACCACATCAACAAGAACTAAGTTTAAACAGAGTGCATGACAGTGCGCATAGAAATCGTGCATTGCTTGTAATGCGTGCAGACACACTAGAATGTTTCCCACTTGTTATGGATGCATCATTATAGCCCTGTCCTAAAGGAATATTTTTATAGTTCAGACCATGTTTCTCTAAACAATCTGCTATCATTTAAGTCAGACCCTCTGGATCTAGGCTTTCTGATGTTTGGGATTGCAGGAAACTTTCGTATACGGCACCAGGGTAATGGTAGCACACAACTAAAGATATGTGTTCTTTCTTTTATAAACCTTTAGTTTCGTCAAAAAAGCATTTCCCTTTTTGTCAGTCATCAGATTCCAGATGATCCCTTTGCACAATATTTTGAGTTGTGATTGATAGTAACACCTCTGCAATTTTTTTTGTGGAACATGAATTTCTTTCTTTTTAACTTTCTTTTTTCTTTCCTCATTTAAGGCATCCAATATTGATTTTTGATGCCACATGTATTCAGTCCATACTTACGTGGTGTTCACATGGTGCTCTGATTTTGAGTAAAGTCTAAACCCAGCATCTTTAAACACGGCTTTTTTCTAGTTGGAAAATCCCGACTCTGATGTGAAAGCCAATTATGATGTACCTGAGAGGGAAAAATCCCTTCAGGCAAAACAGTAAATTGCATTTTGACTTACAGCCATGGATTGTCCCTTCACCAAGAGCTGTTGAAAGCCTTTTTTCTGCGTTTTTTGAGAACACTTTCAGACATGGCTAAACTGGGCCTTCCTCGTTGAATTTTGCCATATCTGTGGGGGCAGTAGAACCTCAGTCTGTAGGGGACCGAGCTGAGAAGTGTAGGGTTCTCGGTTCAAGCCCCGGCTACAGACCAAAATTGGAAAGTAGTGCTGTTGGCAGTAGAGGTGCCAGGACACCTTCAAAGCACTGCCGAGGTACACTTGAATAGTTTACCGAACCCCCAAATGCTCAGTGCGCCTGTCTGGGGCAGCTTACTCACTCTCTGTCAACTCTCCCTTAGTACACGTGCATGTGTGTTCATTTGTGTGTTGTGTGTAACAAAATGCTTCATGTATTTGTATTAATAAAAAGAGTGTAACTGAATTTCCCCTTGTGGGATTAATAAAGCATATCTTCTTTTAATTTATAGATGTTCTGTTCAATTCAAGTCAAGCTGAATCTGGATCTTAAGCTAATTACTGCCGTAAGTAGCACGTGTTTGCCATACTACTGTACATCATGTTAGAATAGCTGCTATTAAATCATTCATAGATACATTCATATAGACACTTCAGTCTTGGTCATTCTGGTGCAGAATATGTGGTATTTGATGAGGAAGTGTGGAGTTTGGTGGCATCTCCTCCTGGCTCACTGTTTTCTTCTTCAGGGAGCAGTACCTATTGATTAAACTAAATTGTAAAAACTTTGCATACAGTCTAAGTCAATACAACAGCAATAAAATAACATCAAAACACAAAATCATTTATTGTTACAGGCTGAATAAACATTGAGAATTAGGCTTAGTCTCTTATAAGCTCGAAAAGTTCTAGTGTGAGGTTACTCTTTCCAGCAGTTCACTGTCTCTGACCTTTTGGTGTTGCATGGACTCTTGTGTCTGACCCCACTGACTTGCCTGGCTGGCTTCAGGTTGGGGGCTGCCATGGCTGCTGATATTGGGGCTGAGGTTCATCTGGACTTGATCTGCATCTGATTTTTGCTTCTATTAAAAAAAGTCTTAAATATTGCCTTTTCCTTTCATTGTCTGTCTCTGTACAAAGTGAGACTGCCAGAACATACATCAAGATTGTTTTGTGGGAGAATCTTAGCCTGTATCCTTATTCCCATTCTGTAAATTCATCCAGCCAACTTGTATAAAAGCAAACCCAATTATGTAGACTACTCAGCCATGAGTAACTCATTTAGACCCTCACAATAACAAACAAGGACATTGAAATCATCTCTGAGGATTCATTAGAATAGAATAGAATTAGTTTTTTTTATCCGGCAATGGGGAAATTGCAGAAGTTACGGTTCAGTTTGAGCTCTGGTATGATTCACGTAAACTGAGTACCGGCAGAGTTAAAGGTCTGAAGTACACGTAGTAATGATAATGCTCTTTCTCCACAGAAATAATTAATTTAATACTACGTAGCTTCCGGTTAGCAATAGAATTTATAACATTAACTACTTGTGTCCCTAAGTTCAAATTATAATATCTTTTCTGTGTCTACTGTACAGTGACATTGTCATTAGTTTAAAATTCAACAGGAAACTTAATTTTTACATTTTTATGTTTTGACTCCATCCACGCCCCCTCTACTTGTCAGATGCTTACAGTGTATTTGCGCATCTTCTAAGGTGACACACTGTTATGTGGCTGTCAATCACCTGGGGTGGCACCTGAGGGGGTGGTACCTGAAGTGTCCAGTCAGGTTTCAGAGGTGGCCCGTGCAACCCCAACACCCCCCCCCCCCCCCAGCCCCGCCCCTGGTTCACAATGGAATGTGTTAACTGTATTTAACTAATCAAAAGCAAACAGCTATTCAAGAAATCTGTCTCATAGCTTCCGCAACAGTATGTATTCTTTGGGTTATATCACATTTTTTTTATAATTGGATTTTAATTTTTGTAACGTTCATTTAGCCTGACAGTGTGTCAGTCAGTCTCTATATATGTCGCTTGTTTTTATTTTAGCGTCTGTGTATTCTTTTGGACCCCAAGAATATTAGCAAACGTTAAAGTGCAAGTTAATGGAAATGCTAATGAAGATAAAAAAGGTGGAATAGACACAATGTAATGGTTAGGTGAAAGACTCTGCATACACAACGTACTTTAAATGTCCAGAATCTGACTCTGGAATTACATGTACATATAATGTAGAGATGACAATTTAACTGTGAAATGTATTCACCACCTTAAATATTATATCTCTTTAAAGAGAGTCATTGTCAGTATAATTTTGACGAGATATCTTTGTTATTTAACTTTACTGTACCTTGTAAAGGTCTATTTTTACATACTTTTAGAAACATAGTTTTTGCGTGTAAGCCAGATTTTTGAATTTTTAAAGCAAGACATAGGGAAACATCAGCGAGGGATACTGTTCTTTGTCCATTTTTTAGTCTTTGTTAAGATTATTAATCTTTAGGACACTAGCTGTTGATTTGTCAGTTTGGTGTCATATTTGCCACCAAGTTAAGTAGACTTGTTCAATTCTACTGCGTAATAGAGCCTGTGTTCAGCATTCCTGTTACACTTGCCCTCCATTTCATAACCTTGACATCTAGCAGCTACTTACAGTGGCTTGACAGATAAACAGCTTAAATAATTGAGCTTTTTAAAATTTTCTTGTGCTGAAATACTGCTGTGATACACTGTCCTCTATTTTGTCTTTAAACAGAAAAACAGAATATCTAAAATTAGCTTTATAAAATGGTAAAAGAGAATAAACAAGGGGGATCCATTAATGAGGATGGGTTATTGGCTGACTTGCCTCTTCTCATGGCGGCCCATTAAAAGCGGTAATGTCTGCCTGCAGCAGTGCCTGGGGAAGAAGAAGGAGGCCATGGAAGGCATATTTCACATGCATCAGACACTGGAATTAAATAGACCAATGTTCCCTAAAAAGACTGAAGTACATCTCTTTCTGATGTGCGTCCGGGGCAAAAATTCATTGATCTTAGAATGTCCCTTGGCAATTATAAAATATTAAATCCAAGTCGCACTTTTCGGCTCGGCTTAATTTTTTTTTTCTCGCTTTTCACTGCTTTCCATTTCACCAAATTAGAAAAAAAAGTTTGAAATAAATGGCTAGAAAAAAGGCACTGATGATAAAGACTGCACCCACTTTTAGATCTTGTTTGTTATTTTTCTATATTGTTTTTGTGGAACATCTCAAATCATTAACTGGAATGAGGATCGCAGGCAAGCAGAGGGGCCCTGAAACACCCTATTACAATGTCAAGACAGTGCTCTGCAGCATCTATAAATGACTGGGATTAGATTGTATGTGGAAGTAAAGTGTTATCTCTATCCCTGATGCACAAAGCATCCTGAGCCTGTGTTGCCTTTTTCATCAGTTTTGGATGATAAATATTTGTCTACTCTTTTCCATTAGGTCTGCAGCCTTACTTCTTGCATCCTTTCCCCTTTTTTTGTCACTTGAAGGTTCGAGCAAGGTCCATGGTTAATTACCCAAAACATTACATTTAAAATATATCTCAATAAATATAAGCAGCCAGCTGTTTGACAAAGTACACACGTCATTAAGTCCCCCCTCTTGTTTGTAGTTTTCCTAATTAAGATGTAGAATCGATCATTGGCTGTGCAATGTACAGTGTAGTTGGGCTTGTACAAGGAGCCTCTCTCATCAATGTAACGGGAATGGTCTCGGTTTACCAAGGCTTTAACATTTAGCACACTTAATTGGGTTAGGGTTAGACATCTTGTGCTAATCAGCAAGGCCAATTAACTGTAAAATTTAGCCTTTTTTTTGACAAAAATTCTCATTTGAATTCAAGCGCTACCGTTCACATGAATATCATCGGCAGGGAATAACTCACTGAAATGGTTGTTACACTGTAGATGCATCCTTGTGCCGTGAATATAATTTAATAGAACCTAACCTGTTGAATCATATCAGGAAACCTGAGTTTTCATGATGGGGCCACTCTTTGTAAATATGTCCAATAAAACCGATTAATTTATTAAAAAGCATATCCATGTACAATAGGTTACAATAGACTTGACTGTTCAGTGTCACCAGGTCTGCCTCTGTCTCTGCCCTCAAAGCAACAGCTGTGGTTGGCTGTGATTGTAAGGCCACTCTCCCAACATCTGAACTCTGTTAGCTTTTCCCAAAACAAGGATTTGGCAACACCAGAAAACCTCAGTCTCTTTTCATTCCCATTTTTGATTTAGGATCACATGTATTTTTTAGATTGCATCAATTATGTATGTGCTGGTCTAATGAACAGCCTCCACTGATAGAACTTTTGGAAGAGTTGTAAATTGCTGCATATGGCTTCTCTCACCCAAGTCATTTTTGATTGCATGAGCAGTATAGGTTGGGCTCAAAAGAGACCTGCTTGACCTTTTGGAAAATCTTTTCAATAATGTCCAAAAAGACACTTAATGTAAACATACATTCTAGGCTGGTCTGCCTCACCATTCCTATACTTTTTTGTGTATTTGTCTATGTCAGCATATTAAAGTGTGTGTGTGTGTGTGTGTGTGTGTGTGTGTGTGTGTGTGTGTGTGTGTGTGTGTGTGTGTGTGTGTGTGTGTGTGTGTGTGTGTGTGTGGTCTAACTTTGAATGATAAAAAAAGACTTCTGTTGTCTTTATAACTTACTCAAATTATATCACAATTGTTTTGTTTCTACAAAACCACATGCAGGAGTGGGGGGCGCTCTCCATTTGCTAACAGAAAGCCTCCATTGCAGTACAGAAGGCAATGGCAGTAAGTATGTGCTGAAGCTGTTAGGATACCAGGCAGCGCCGGAGGTGTGTTTGCTGGGCGCCGATGGGCAACTCCTCTGGCTGCCCGCCTCAGGTGCAGGAAGAATTGAGCTCTTCCTTTTAAATGATGTGTAATTATTATGTCTGACAAGGGTGTGGATTTAAACCAAGTCAATATGTAGATAAGCATTATATACACACAGCTGCCTGGAAATGATGCCATTGTAGGCAGCGAACAAAGCTAGTCGCCAAAATGCTGTGCAGGTAGGAAGGAAGCCTTCAGGGTGCATACAAGATGAACCTGATGGGATGAACGAGGCCTTCAGGAGAGTTTTAGTAAAACTTTAATGATTCGCATTTTTTAGAGGACTTCCTGTCATTGTTGCCCTACAGGCCGCCTCGACAACCAAACTGCATTTTGATTGTCAAATTTCTGTCTCATGCTAATCGGGACAATTATAACTTGTAGCACTGGTAAAGGATGTTCTCTGTATGGCTCTGAAAATGTGCCTCTCAGCCTGGTGTCTTGGGTGGGAGATGGTAACAATGTCAGAGGGATTCAGAGACACTGTTTTGAAAATCTGTTAAGAAACCCTTTGTTTTTCTGGGCCATTCATATGAAACATGAAACTACTTCCCACAAGTGCCGGGATTTTAATCAGACCTGCTCTTCAGACAGTCTGCTTCTTGTCTCTCACACTTAGCAGCCATCACATCAAGTGCATGGGGACCAGTGACAGCCGCACTGCCTGTAATGGCTAAATGATATCAAAAATGGCCCCATTTATGTCAGTTTGAGATCAAGGACCATTTCATAGTGTGAACCTCTGCTGAAGATGTGCCTTCTAATCTCTTTCATCTGCATATCTGCTGTGGCCCCTTGGTGTGTTTCTTTTCTTGTAAGTGAAATGTCTTAGTGCTCATGTGAGGATTTACGCAAAGACTGACAGCTCAGCATACAGCTTGTGTCTGCAGAGCGGCAGGAACTGCCGTGCTCCCTTTTGCTCACCCATCTCATTCCCAAGTCAGTTGTCACCTTCATTATTCAATGCCAGGCCATTATTACATTAGCCCTCTCTTTTTCCCCCACTTAGGCCTTTTGCAGTATGTGTTCCCCTCAGCGTGGTCATTTACGTTCGATCCCATTCTGAAGAGATGCACTTTTGTTAACTGGAGCTTATTTGGATCATTTTACATAGACATCAAAGGGTCGACCACAAGCCTCATTTGGCAACTTCTCACAGCTATCCATCGGCTGCAAAACACCCCAGTGCCTTGATTATTAACTCAGTCACCACCCTCTCATTCAACTTGAATTAAAAATTAAAACCCAGCAGAAATGACAGTGCCACACCATTGAAAGTAAAGTCTGCAAAACCAACATGGGCTCATTAGCGAGTAGTTCTGAAGACAAGCATTCTGACTTGAGACTCATTACACTTCTCCTGTTTTAACTCTAATTGGGTTCATTTTATATATGAAACGCCTTAAATTTTTAATGTCATAAAAGTTCTACTTCAGCTGCTTTATGTAGCCAAAGATACTTGGCCTGCATTAATTGTCCAGGTTATCCCCTTCGATGTTGTTAGCGTTCTCAGCGGCTTCTGCTCACTCCATAGAAAACAAGGAAGAAGGACAATGAATTCAACACTTTGTCATTTGTTAATTGCATATTTTACATTCCACTCATTCAGTGCAAGAATGTGCATTATAACTTATTATATTCTGTTGCCACACCTTTCTTTATGACGATGTCAAGCTACAAAGACTCAGCTCACAAAGCCTTTGTAGTATTTAACAAGTTGATAACCAGGCTTCGAGCAGTTTCATTGAATATATTAAAACATGTTATGGTTTCTTCATCTGGTTGCATTCACACTATCTTTTGTTTCGCTCACATTGAAAAGAAAGCAAGAGGGTGGGTGGGTTTGGTTGAGGTGGGGTGGGCTGCTTGTGTTTCCAGGCAGGAAAGTTTGAAGTTCTTTGTTTGGAAGCGAGGTTCCGGGTGCTGCACAGTGTTTAGCTTGGTGACCCTGTGACTGTCTTCAGAGGAATCTTATGAGCAGCCCTGCAGAATTATGCTCCAAGGTCAGCTTTCATCTTAGCAGTAACCTGTGGACTTTGAAACTCTGGGCGATGGAATTGCAGCTTTGTCAGTACACTACTAATTAGAAAATTCCTGACCTCGAGCAAGATGTTTTAATTATGTGTTGTGTCAACGAGTTTGCAGATTTAATCCACCGTTGATACACACTCAAGTGTGCAAACTGTGTCACATATTGTATTAGAGCAAGTGGAAATGGTGGGTTTTTTTCTTTTCTTTTCTCCATCGTTTTCACCATGTTTCTTAAAAGCTGCCATATGCTTAAGTGTCCAAATTAGACATGCAGATAATGTGTTAACTTGAAAAAAAAGAGGTCTGATATGCCTTGCTCTGTAGGAGCATGAACAATGTGACAGTATTGTGCTGGGTGTGAGCTCTCGGTTGCAGTGAGTCAGAGTGAGGGAAGGCAGGAAGGGGTTAAACAGAAATTGAGCGGGGATGCTGGGGGCAGCAGTGCTGCAGAACATAGCAGTGTTCGTGCGAAGGCAAGTCATTTCCCGAAACACTGCAGACACATGGCCTGCGGCGCTCTAAAACCTTTGGAGACCAAAATGGCTTGCAGGAGTTAGAAGTAATAAGGTGGTTTTTTTTTTGCCTTCTTTCTCCTTGACTGAAATTCTGCACAGTTGCAATGCATTGCCATGGAGCTGTGTAGCTGTTTTTATGGTTTATGTGGGTATTAAGATGCGCTGCAACTGGCCATTTTTGAGATTTGTTGTTCTTTAGTTGTGAAGCAAATGGAAGTTGTTTGTTTTCAGAGTGATTCTGTCCTTTTTTTGTGGAGGGGGCCTTGATCAAAATGCTAGACCTCAGTCTTTTCCTTTTCTGACTTAACTTTTTTTCTTTCTGTTGCACAAAGATTGGCAAATGAGCAAACTGCATGTGCCGCATCAGAGGTGAATAAAAAATGTGGCAATTGTGTTGTATTTAAAAAAAAAAAAGACAAAAAAGAAAATGGCTGCTCATTGTTCAAACTTTTCATAGAACACAAAGCTGTGAGTAGGACAAGGGCCACCTGTGTCAGTGCTTCAGTATACAGCTGTAGCACTAGTCCATCCTGACTGCTCTGATTGTCCATGAACCAAAATCCTTTTCATCTTTTTCCTGGTTCTGTTAATCTAGGATGTCTTGTCTGCATCAAAGAGAGGCTCCTGCATATAATGTGGCTCTGTACATCTGTGTATTATTATTCTAATTCTTTATACGTTTATTAGAGCTGAATAAACCCCACATCAAATACATCATTTAGGCGATGTCAGAAAGCTCGGGGCGAATCAGCCAACATCTGTTAACTCTTTCAGAATGGCCTCATCCAGTATGTCTGTGGGCGTAGAGGAGCGAGAAAAAGGAGAGGTAAGAAAGCAAGAGAGAAAATCTCTGCCGCTGATTAATGGCGGCCGTAGAAGAGGCGTTTCTGGCCGAGTGTAGAAGTGAAGCGGAGTTGTACTCCCACGGCTGGGCACCACACTGTAAACATTTTGAAAGGATGAGAGAGTGTTCCCCAGCCGAAATGTGGCGTGGAGGAGAACATGTGGGAAAGTTTTGCTTCCTAGCACATAGTCAGTCAGGCATTTCTTGAGTAAGTGAGTCAGTCTTACCACGAGCCAGTTCTTTAGCTGGTCCACCAGCCAGTCTCTGAAGAGCAGAGATATATTAAGAGTAAACGAGCACTTGTGAGACATTTTAAATGTTCATTTTGTCAGCACAAAAACCAAAGAATTAATTTGATAATGCCCAGCTGTATGTATCGTGCACAATCTTCATCAATATTTGACTCAATGCTCTTAATTTCCATGCAGAATTACCAAAAAACAGCACCTCAATCAGCTTTTGCTCCATTTCTTTGTTCAGCTTGTCAACAGTCTGTCTCTGTTGTGCTATATATGTCATCCTTGCCTCAAGCATAAGCATCAGACTTTTGGAGATCTTTCAGCATCAAAGTAGTAGCAACAAAAGCTTATCTGTTTCTCCACCAACATAGGGCTAATCTTATCCTGAGACGTGAATGCTGAGCAATGTTTGCTTGCCAGTTTTCGTTAACACAGCACCGTGTTAGCATGTTGGCCGCCACGAACTGTTATGAACAATACTTGTGTGTCTATACGTATTTGTGTATGTTCTGCTGGAGGTGGAGTGCTGAGATAGCAGCTTGGCCAGTGCAGGGCCAAGCTGCTGTGTGTGTGCCTGCCGAAGTGGGCGATTAACCCACCGCCCCGAGGTGTGACCTGGGCCAAATCCAATATTGGCTCTGGTATCAAGACCCAGTTGCTGCACATGGTTCGAACCTACAAATCAGCAAGATCAGCCATTCCCCTATCAGAAACAATAAAGAACTGAATGCAAATTCCTTCAGACACCTGTGAGCATTACTGCTGCCGTAGCACACCTGAAGTCAAAGACGGCAAGGAGACTGAGAGAGGGGTGCAGCATACACACATTTTTCATCAAAATTAAATTGAGAAATTTGAATTATTTTTGCACTTTTTTTGCATTTTAACATGAATGATCCTGCTGGTCCTTCAACGTTCTTGGTGAAGTGGATGAGCATCCACACACAACTCCCATTCCATCAACACAAGGTTGTGACTATTCAGAGTAGTTCTGACGTCTCCATTCACCTTTTACAACCATGTCATGCATCACTAGAATAAACACATTCAAATTTTGGTAAAAACTGAAACAACTCCCATCTTTATTATTCTCTATATCCCATTTATTTCTGACAATTTGAGGGTTTTTTTACAGCCTATGTGAACCAACCTTCATACACACAATACAATATTTAAATTTCAGCAGAATTCTTCTCTGTGTTTTTCTGTCAGAATAGTGTTCTCTTTTTGTTCCAGGACAGATTGTGATCTGCTGCACTGTTTTCCCCTTCCTGCCCTTCATTTTACCATTTTTACTAATTTGCTACTTGCCTGCACTCTCGGGCTTTTTCCCTCTGAATTTGTGTGCATGAACATGTGCACCCAGGAAACCATAAAAGGGTGAAATGGTGTAAAACAATAGCTGCAGCCCATTAACACTTTGTCATGTATGTCAACACTGTAGCTGAAGACCAGAGGAAGCACAGAAAGGCTTTGTTGCCAGCTGTCCTTTCTTCTCATCTACTTTCCTCTATTATCTCATCCATCGCCCTCTCCAAACAAGTCAAATGTCTACAGAGATGTATCGAAGTATTTCCGTGCACTCTGTGCAATGGATATGTCATGTGGCATAATGCCTTCAAGCAACCATCACAGATAAAAAGAGATGTTTTTTGCATCATGGATCTTTTATTGACCAGCTTGATTTTGAGAATTAAAGATTTTTCTTTTTTCCCCCCTCCACCTCGACTGTCATCCCTTCTCTCTTCTCATGTTGTCCCTTTATCCACTGTGACCTTCCAGGGCCCCCCATTTTGTTTTCCATTACATTTCACACGCACAATTACTGCATAATTACTAGTGACAGGAAAAGTGTGACTGTGGGTGTCTCTGCTTTGTTTTGTGTTGGGTCTTTCCTGTGTGTTGCTAGCATTCGTTTTCGAATTCCTGGACAAGCGATGACCTTTCGTCCTGCATTTGGATCACTTAAGGCTCTCCTGTCCCTGAAGGGAATAAAACATTCTGGGGAGCCGTGGCACAGAACTGATGCACCAATATTCGACTATATTTGCTGTCTTCCTTTTTTCCCATCACAAACCACCTCTGCTATGGTACCACCATAGCGCCATCTGCCCGTGGGTCATTCATGTCTTTGATTAGTCAAATCTGTGGCACTGTCACCAGGGCCATGGAGAGTGGCAGTGATTGGACTGGCAGTAGGCAGGCCCATCCTTCACATGTGGTCAGCCTCAGTTGAGCTAAAGCAGACTGAGGTGAGCACCATGTTGCTGTACTGGTCAGTACATCATCAGAGACCAGGCTGGCAAGAGGTGTCTGGCAGACCGGGAGTCGGACATCAGACATTAGAGTTGTTTTTTGGACTGGTGTTGATAATGTTGTAGTCATTTATTCTTTTTAAATGCAATAAGACAACTATTACATTGTAGTCAATTTGTGAGGTTTTAATCAAAATAATATGGAAGTTATGATTGCTTATGTCGGTATTGCTATTTTTGTCGCTGTTCTTTTTATATTTATCTTTTTACATAGTTATTTGAGCTTTATTATTATTATTATTGCTCCAGGTTCTTAAAGTACGGTACCTCCTCCCTGATGGTAGGGGAACAAAAAGAGGATGTTGAGGGTGAGTTTTGTCTGCGCTGATGGATGTCATCAACACAGTCAAGGTCTCCCACAATTGTCTTGACTGTCCTCACCACCCAGGACAGGGCCCTCCTGCATTCTACTATGCAGCTTCCATTCCACACTGTGCAGGCCTGGGAGAAGATGCTTTCTAATTTGCTTCTGTAGTTGTGAGGGTAGACCAGTGTTGTTTAAATTTCTTGGAAAGTAGAGTCTCTGCTGCATCAATTGGTGTTCAGCGTTAATGTCCAGTCTTCTGTTAGGTGAATTCCTAGGAATTTGAGGGACGCCACCCTCTATACCTCCAATCCACTGATGAAAAGAGAGTCTATAATGACCTCTTTTTTTTTTTTTTTTTGGTGGTGGTGTTTAAGACCAGCAGTCAGCCAGATGTTAGACTTCCTGTCTGTGGTTTGTCCCATTGTTGTCGCTGATGACTCCCACCACAGTTGTATGATCAGCCAACTTCATGATAGTGTTGGGGGGCCACAGGCATAGCATAGGCACCTATGTTCAGAATTATAGAATTATGGGTGCTGATATCAGGTTCTACATCCTGACATCCTCTGGTCTCACATATGTATTTGGAAGCTCCAGGTGAGTCAGGGCTGTGTAGAGCAAAAATGGAGACTGCATTCTCCATAGATCTGTTAAAGCAATTGGTGAACTGGTGGCTTCAGGTCTGCAGGGACGTTGGATTGGGTTGATGTGTTCGGGTTTACATATCGTTAAAAGTAATATTTTAGTTTCCCTCTGCAGCACAAAGCAGAGCGCAAGCAATGATTTTTTTTTTTTTTTTTTTTGTAAATACTAAATGTCATATTATAATCCGTGATGCTTTGAATATGGTTTACTGTAACTTGATAACATCACAGATCAACCACAACATTCAAACCGCTGAAAAGTGACTAACATTAACTATGTTGTTAAGGTGACGCAGTTTGCTGGGAAACTTTAGGACCTGACATTCATGTGAATGTTACTCCCACACCCGCCAAACCATCATTGCCAGGAGGGAAAATTTGAAAAGACAGATCACAAAAAACATTTGTAAGGGCTGGAGGAACATGACAACAATGCCCAAGGCATTGATCTGGCTTCCAGTTCTCAAAATTCCAGTCAAACCACCATTCACAGGATGCAGTTGATTCATGTATGGAAAAAGAGATTCCAGCATTCCGAAAGTACTTCACATTCCCACAGGACAGAACTGCTTTGGTGACATTGACATACCTGGCAGGTGGTTTCCACATTAATGCTACAAATGCTTGTAAGCAATTCAGTGTAATGTCAGCAGATGTGGAAAATGTGGATGAAGTAAATTGGTGGTAGACGTGGCCTTGCTATCCTCACTCATCTTTCACAGGGTCAGAGAGTGTACTGACAGAAATCTGAGACAAAGCCTCATCATACAGTGTACACAAATACAAGTAAGAGGGGGTGAGAGCTGGAGGGACTTTTGTTTGGTTCTTGTAAATTCATACCCGTCATATGTTTGCAATTAAGTCCTGTCTGTACTGTGTGTTTACAGAGTGGTACAATCAATGTAATTGTGAGAGGGTGTTCCTGCCTGAAATGTCTGTCTTATTTCTCTCTGTCTGGATTCTAATGGGTATGTACCGGTTTTCGTTTTCCAGTGTTTCCCCGTTTCCAAATGTAAATGCATCTCTTGATTTGTATCAGCATCTGTATACACTCCTATGTCTTTTATGTTATTATTATTGTTATCCTTTTTCCGTGCAAATATATACAAAAAGTGGCTTTTCACATTGAGATGTCAGCAGTCATCTCTGCGAGCAATGTTGTTCGTTTAAAAGGGAAAATCTGTTCATATCCAGAATGATTTAAAAGCAGGTTTTCTTGGCATCAGAGCACCTCTCCTACATATTTCCTGTGGTTTCAGAACATTGTTCTTGCCCTATCTATCTATTTTATCTCTGCAAAAAAAAAAAGCATTTCATAGCCGGAGATATACACAACTTTACACCACAAATACATGCATTGGTATGTTTGCATTCAGAGGCAACACCAAATATGACAATTACAAAATACTGTACATTTGACACCAAATCCTTCCATCCATACATTTTCTTCCGCTACTTCATCCAGCTCTTCCAGGGGGATCCCAAGGCATTCCCAGGCCAGCCGAGAGCCTCTCTTCAGCGTGTCCTGGGTCTTCCCGGGGGCCTCCTGCCGGAGGGATGTGCCCTGAATGCTTCACCAGGCAGGCATCCGGGAGGCATCCTGACTAGATGCCCAAGCCACCTCATTTGGCTCCTCTCAACACAGAGGAGCAGCGGCTCTACTCCGAGCTCCTCCCGGATGGCAGAGCTTCTCATCCTATCTCTAAGAGAGAGCCCTGCCACCCTAGGAAGGAAGCTAATTTCAGCTGCTTTTGATTGCGATCTTGTTCTTTTGGTCACTAATCAAAGCTCATGATCAGAGGTGAGGGTAGGAACGAAGATGGACCGGTAAATCAAGAGCTTCGCCTTTTGGCTCAGCTCTCTCTTCACCACAACGGACCGGTGTAGATTCCGCATTGCTGCAGACGCCGCATTGCTGCAAGCGCATTCTTCCCTCACTCATGAACAAGACCCAGAGGTACTTGAACTCCTCCACTTGGGGAAGGATCTCCTCCCCGACCCAGAGAAGGCACTCGACCTTTTTCCCAGCTGAGAAAAATGGCCTCAGATTTAGAGGTGCTGATTATCATCCCGGCCACTTCACACTCGGCTGTGAACCAATCATGTAAGAGTTGGAGGTCACGGACTGATGAAGTCAGCAGGACCACATCATCAACAAAGAGCAGAGACCCGATCCTGAGATCACCAAACTGGACCCCCTCAACACCATGGCTGCACCTAGAAATTCTGTCCATAAAGGTTATCAACAGAATCGGTGACAAAGGGCAGCCCTGGCGGAGTTCAACCCCAACTGGCAATGAGTTTGACTTACTGCCAGCAATGCAGACCAAGCTCTGACGCCAATTAAACAGGAAGCGGACGGCCCGTATCAGGGGGCCCGATACCCCATACTCCCAGAGAACCCCCCCCCCACAGGACTCCCCGAGGGACACGATCGAATGCCTTCTCTAAGTCCACAAAACACATGTGGATTGGTTGGGCAAACTCCCATGCACCCTCAAGGACCCTGCTGAGGGTGTAGAGCTGGTCCACAGTTCCACGTCCAGGACGAAAACCGCATTGCTCCTCCTGAATCCGAGGTTCGACTATCTGGCGGGCCCTCCTCTCCAGTACCTCTGAATAAACCTTACCAGGGAGGCTGAGGAGTGTAACCCCACCCCCAACCCTGTCCGGCATCCTCCCCCACCATCGGAGCTAACCACTGGCAGTAGGCGATCACCACCACTTGGTGATCGGGTGACAGCTCCGCCCCTCTCTTCACCTGGGTGTCCAGGACATGTGGCCAGAAATCCAATGACACAACCACAAAGTCGATCATTGAACTGTGGCCTGTGTCCACCTTTATTCCTGAACATGGTGTTCGAACATGGTGTTCGTTGTGGACAATCTGTGATGAGAATAGAAGTCCAACAACAGAACACCATTCGGATTCAGATCGGGGGGCATTCTTCCCGATCAGCGCTCTCTAGTACTCCCCTCTAAGGACTCCAAAAAGGGTGGATGCGCTGAACTGCTGTTTGTGCACCAGCTCAGGCTCCTCCCCCATCAGATGGGTGACATTCCATGTCCCTAGAGCTAGCTTCTGCAGCCAGGGATCAGACCACCAAGGTCTCTGCCTCCGGCTGCCACCCAACACACAATACACCCGACCCCTATGGCCCCTCATGCAGGTGGTGAGCCCACGGGAAGGGAGTCCCAAGTTGCCTATTTGGGCTGTGCCTGGCCAGACCCCATGGGCAAAGGTCCGGCTACCAGGCTCTTGCCATCGTGCTCCGCCCCCAGGCCTGGCTCCGGGAGGGGGCCTCGGTGACCTGCATCCAGATGAGGGAAACTCGGAACCATTTATATTCATCATCATAAGAGGTCTTGACTACGCTTTGTCTGGTCCCCTCACCTAGGATCTCTTTGCCATGATTGGCCCTACTAGGGGCATAAAGCCCCAGACAGCTGAGCTCTAACAATCATTGGGACACGCAAACCCCTCCACCACGATAAGGTGGTAGCCCAGGAGGTGGAAACCAAATCCATTTCATCCAGTTTTTTAAATGCTGGCATGTTAGATCCTGACACTAACATGTTTCAAGTAACTTAAGGGTGCAAGCATTGTCCTGTACTGGCATTCATTGGTCCAAGTAAAATTAGAGCACAGTCAGAGATACAGGACGTTGACCTTTCCTGGATTTGCAGTAATTGCTGTTTAATAGAACTACAGCTGCCCCCCTGAGTGTACATGAGTGTGCTGCAGTCATAGAGTGAAAGTGAAATTTACATTTGAAAAAATGCTATTCATATGTGAGAAGTCTATCATATGTGCATCGGACTTTCAACAGTCTCTTGATTTGCATGAACACAAGGCTTCGAGGTGAGCTGGACAGAAATCCATGCAGTGATGCTTTGTCTGCAGTCCAGTTCAAATTTTCTTTTTTAAGTAAACATACTGGTAATGGTTTCCAGTTTCTGGGTTCACCTCCTGTTTGTCACACAGAACAAACACTATCTGCATACCTGGTGTCTTAAGGCTGTTGAGGGATTTGAAGTGTCCCGTCAAAAACTTTTTAATTGGGGCCATGCATGACTTTTAGCTACAATACCATATATGACCACTAAGCAGAGTTGAAAACAAACTTTATGTTGTCACTATTTATTTTAAAGAATCTTATTACCTCTACCAGAGAGGTTATCAGCCAGCATTTGTCTCTTTGTATAATAGCAAAATAAGTAGATGTTATAAGATGTTAAAAGGTTATGAAGGCATTTTAATTAATAATTAATCAAGAAAATAATAATCAGGAAATTTTGACAATGGGCCAAGGAACAGAAGATTACATTTTGGTGATGTTCTGGATTCTTGATCTTCCAAAGAACAGAGCCAAGGGGCTTTGATCACAATGCAACTTACTATGTTATCTTATGTAACCTTGTATTACCACTGCTTGTATACACCACTGGTAAGTTTTTAAGTTCAACGACTTCCATTAAAGGAAGAGAGGAAGCTGGAACACCTGCTCCCCCTACATGAACATGCACGTTCTTTAGGACGTAATTCACAGGATGCGGGGAAATTAACTGCTTGGCCGAGGTCTGCACTCTCTGAGTGCTTTTCTGTTATTTTAGCATGGTTTGATTACATAAATAAGGTTATTCACAGTTCAGTTGGTTAATAAAGAAAAACTGTTTAATATTTAAGCAGGTGGTGGCATCTACACAATAACAGCCTGCCTCTGAACAATAAAACTGAGAAATGTTATATATGGAGATGCTGACATGACATTCATCTCCTCACCTTTTGCCCTGTTTTGTGTTCCTAGGATTTGGGCAACACGGCCACCTCCCTGGCCAGCTCCTCAAGCCTGTCGTCATCGTCTCGACAGTACACACGGCAGCGCATCACTCGCGTCAACCTCAGGGACTTAATTTTCTTCATGGAACAGGAGAGAGAAACCGCCCACTCCCTCCTCCTTTACCGTGCCCTGCTCAAGTAGCCTGTGGTCTGCTCAGCGCCCACCTCAAACACCTCCTCCTCCTCATTCCCAGCCACGTGCCTTCAGATCAGGTCTTAATGTTTCAGCTCTACGTCTCCGCTGTAGTGACATTTGATGTAGCTTTTATCAACACCAGAGAGAGAGAGAGAGAGAGAACAAGAGAGAGAGTGAGAAAGAGAGAGAGAAGCATATACAACTAAAATTTTGTCTTCATTTAGGTTGACTGTGTGTGTGTGTATTTAGATCTTCAGTTTAAAGGTCATAATACATTCTTTGTGGTGGAAACTTTTTAAGGAACAAAGCAGTTTTTGTTGAAACAATTTGATCAAGAGCTTAACCAGCATGTTAGTTAGTTATTTATTGGCTTTGTAGTGTATCCAAACTTAACAGTAAGGATGACTCCAGCAATGAACATTGTTGAATAAATGTAGTTTAAACTAACTCCAAAAATGTTGATTTCTGTGCACTATTTAAAAGCATTTTAAAGTATTTTAAGTTTGTGTAAATATTTTTTTATGAGTTATTTTGCAAGCATTTTTTTCTTTTTTTATGTGTAATTTTTGTAAGAAGAGTAGCCCATGTGTCCGTCTATGTTAACTAGTGTTCTGTAAAATCATGTGCTTTGAGTCAAAATCAAATTATTCTGTTCACATGTAGAATGACGACGACGAAGATGATTATTATTGTACTTCCGCTAAAGGTTAACACAGGGTCACACGATAGCACCAGATTGTGGTCGGTTACCCAAGCAGAATTTTTCTTTTCAACCCAAGAAAATGTGAACACTTGGTTCATGAGTGAATGTTTGTCTACCGTAATGCTAATCTCTTAAAACCGGCTAAGAAATGCCATCAAGGACGGATACCTGGTGACATGGCAAGCCTTCCTGCCCCTCATCACTCCCCAAAAATGCAACAACTGACTGAAACAGTCATTAATTCAGTGCACAGTATAAACACTGCGTTCATACTGAATTTTTTTTTTTTTAAAAAAAAGCCTTTGCTAATGTTTGAACTGTGAGAAGAGGCAGTTGATCTCACTCTAATCTTGTCTTTGTTCCTCATGTTTTAATTCTCGAAGAGATGAATGGGGTGATGCACTTGCTTTTCATGTTTGTTTTTTTTAAACAGCTCTGATGTATGATGTAAGATTCTTTGTTTTGTTTTTCTATTTAACTAAATATCTTGGCCTCTATGCAGATTTTCTTGTCATAATGACATTTATTTAAATATTGTGACATTTTGAACTATTGTTGTGCATTGTACATTTTGACAGCACTTTTTTCTATTCAATTTTACCTGACAACTTGACGTTGTCATTGTATCATAGCAAGGACAGGACTCTCTACATTGCATACAGTATTATCAACTTATCTCTTTCAAATGAGAATTATCCCCCCCCCCCTTTTTTTTTAGGCTTAACAGTTTTTCATGGATTGTATCTCCAAACATCATATTGTAAAAGCCAGCACAATAATGAGGATTTGTGATGTTTTTATTGCTGATTTTTATGGTTTCTTGCAGTTTCACAGGATATTTCTACTTATACAACGAGAACGCTACGATATGACTGCAACTACTTCAGCTTTTTAGCCAAAACATTAGGACAATATTACAGTGTGTGAGGAAATGGAGAAAAGAACATTTCAGTGTAAGGATGATTTGTAAATATTGTTTGCAAAACTATCTGTTTATTAGAACCACGTTATTTTTGGTAAACTCTTGTACATATCTTTAAAATTTCCTGTTTGTGTGAAAAGAACAATACTTATGTATTTGTACCTATTTTGTAAAGGAATAAATAAGCTGGTTACTAAACAGAGCAGACACTACTGATAGCTTTTGATGATGTTTTAATGGGCTCATAATGAATGTACATTCAAGATATTGTATCTTTGGATAATACTGGAGGCGGAATAGGAGCTAAAAAAAAATAGATTTCGTTCTAAAAAGATTTCATTTCCAGCTTTTTTTCGTCTTGCGATTCCTTACACTTGAAGGCTGTTATATTTTTTGTTGTGTTTTTTTTTTCCCTGCAAGACAATTTTACCAAAAGCGACCGATAATTCAGCTGGCTTCATTTCCATTTCTAACACTAGCACAAGCTAGTTGAGCGCCGCTGTTCAACTAAGAAAAGGCCCCTCAGGTTTCTGCTGCTAATTAGGCAGCAGCATTCTTTAAAAGACCAAACTATTTAACTGTGTGTAAAATATTGGGGTTTGGGAGCATATTGGTTTTTGCAAGATCTCAGGCCATTCCCCGGTCCCTGTGGAGCTGTAATTTCAGCCCCTTGAATCAAAGCTGGGGAAATGAACCAGTTCAGTCACAGGTCGGAGGGATCATCATCTGTGCTGGCGTGATGGACACCCTGACGCAAGCTTAAACAGAGCTGCTTAACAGTACTTAATGACCGTAATTAATGAGCTCTTTCAGAGCAAGGCTGAGAAGGAAGAAAAAGACATACCAGGTCTACAATACATCCTTTTATTATCTCAAATATGCAAGAAAAGTCAAATGGAGATGCTGTAAATGACCACATGCCCTTTAATACAACACTGTAATTGTTTTAAACACTTTAAATAATATACATTTGCACCTTTTGATACCCTTTGAAATGTTTTAATCCATATGTACACAATGTCATGTTCTGAATTATTCTCTTTCTTTAGAGGACTGAGAATTCTCCTAAAAACACAAGGCTCCCTGTGAGACCCTGATAAGTCAATATACAATACCTGTACAAGTGACCCACCCCAGACGCAAAGTAAATGCCACGTGACACATTTGAAATGCCGCGCGGTCCTTCGTGTGCAGGCGCAGCTTGTGTGAACACATCAGTGGCGTTTCCAGTCCTGTGCAGTCAGTCGTGCCCTGCTCTTTCCCTGCTGATCAGATGAAGGGTGGAAACATTATAGATTGGAATATTCTATTGTTGAGTGGACATCCCTGTTTATAGACCCTTGTGAGAGACGTGGTGACAAGTACTTGTGGGCAGAGCCATATTCGTAGCAGTCACTGAACATGGTAACTGTCGCTGTCAGAATTCTTTTTATTTGATTATGACAATAAAAGGGCTCTGAGGCTGTCTGAAAATGATTATTCTTTTACTCTTAAGCAGTAAGTGCAACATCAAATTAAAAGATTTCTCTCATTGGTCAGTGCTGAGAACTGAAATTCAAATTTATGTTTAGGTGCATAAACAGTATGTTGCATAAATATGTAAAATGCATCATTTTTTTAACAGCAGGAGCTGGTCTTTTATTAATATCAACACTGAAGTCATTACTTTTTTGATTGTGGCACCTAACAACACACTATGTTGACATTGTCTGTAGGTTAGGGATTTTCTAGTCAGTAAGCTTTAGTAACCAGTCATTGGTTTGCCTCCAGGGATGCGTTTGTTTCTCTCACATCACACCACAATGACGTGAAAGGGTTTACCTCTCGAAGACGTGGCGTCGCATCAGCAAAACCGGAGTATACCATATCTTTTCTATATGCCTACTTAGTACAACACGGACCCCCATTTTGTCCTCACATGAGTCTTCACGCCTCATACCGATCAGATCAAAGTTCTCTGGATGGGCAGCAGAGTGAAGTTGCCTGGCTGTACAGTATGTTCTGAGTGTACTCAGATTTGACTCATCAGTTTGTTTTGCTTGGCGGCTGTGCGGTTCCAGCCAGCCGTAACGTTAAAAAAAAAAAAAAAAAAAGAACAGGGAATGGGAATGACACAGCAGCAGGGGGTTCAACCCGAGGTTCTACTGGCAACTGCTGAGCTTTGGGGAGTGGGGTCAGGGAGGAGGGGCCCACTGTAATGAACCCAACATGCTCCGGCACATGAAAAGACCTGGTTGACCATTCCCTTTGAGGCCACTGGATGCAAAAACACGGGCCGCTGGCAGGTCGCAACAAATATCGTAAGATACATACTCCAGGGGGAGCACACTGGACTGGGAGCAAAACTCACTGTACATTGAGCCCGTCTTCATCACCCACTCATTTGGCTCTTCTAATATTAGGGCAGCGTGGTTAAGCGGGACTATGGCCGATTTACCACATTAGGTTGTAAAAATAAACCTGAATTTTAAGTAAAACAACTGTCAGAATTTAATGATTGGAATGAAAGAAAGAGCATGTTTAAGTTACACACAAACATGAAGCATACAAAAACTTGCCCTGCCCTGTCCTGTTTTTTTTTTTTTTTCCTTTTTGATCCAGAAACATTGAGAACAACAGTAAAGAATAAGAGCAGGACGGAGTAAATGCCGCCCACTTGCCTCTTTGTGAATAACGCGCCAGTGCTGCGAGTGGAGTTCACTCTGGGTTGTGCCTCACACACATGCGAGGAGCCACTAAAACAAGACTTAGAAGTGACAACGTTAGAACGAAAAGACAAAAGAAAAATCCCTCTTTAAGTTTCTCTGAAGGTTGTGGGAGCAAGTCTCAAACAAACTGTCAAGACTGGAGGCCTGGAGGAACTCATGTTGCTATCCAAACATTGAGTGACACATCTTCCTCAGCGATAAACTAAAAAGAGATTGTGTCTCTGGCTGTACAATCACTAAAATGTGCACCCTGTTTCTTCTGGAGCTACAGGTCAGGGCCACCCGGCAGGAAATACTTAAGTGCAAAGAATCTTTTACGTATTTAGAGTACATCTCTCACTGATGGTAAGACATACTGGTAAACGTCAGCCCTCTACAATGTTCCTCTGGTCTTCAACATTCTTATGCAACCCAACTGTAATAAGATCAGAGCTTCGGCAACTTCAAACTAGATCTTGCGTTTCCAAAACTTTAGTTAAACCTAACAAAGAGCCCGATCAGAGATATGTCTTAGAATGACTAAGTGGAGCACTTATTTCTGTGTGCGAAACATTTCACTATAAACAATGTTGAAACATCCAGGTTTGCTTCCATCCCTATTTGAACAATGGGACTTTTTTTTTTTTTTTTCCTGGCTCCAAACGCACTGCCAGCCAGATCGCTTTAGCCACATAGCCCGGAGACATCAGCGTTTCTGCAGCTACTGCCAAGCGATGCGCTCTCACAGCTCTCAAAGTCTAATGAACACAACATTGATACATCCTTCACTTTAGAAAAAGAAAAAAAGGAAAAACTGACATTAGAAATAAAACAATTAATAATAACAACAATTAATAATAATTGTTTACTCCATGTCATGACAGGAACAGCAAACTGAGCGAGGAGATCATACTTTTTAAACTTCAATTAAAACTGTCATCAACAATCACTTTTGGCAAACAACACTTTCGTCAGGAGAGATGCCTGCGGAGTGAGGTCTGAGGGGGGTTTTGGAGATTGATGGCCTTTGGGAAGATTACTTCTTCTTCCTGTCGTTATGAACAGCGTTCCATCTGCCAAACATTTCCAGTACCAGAGCAGGCCAGAGCCGTTGCCATTAACCTAAGCCATGGCCCTGTACAGACGCAGAGGTGGACGGTGCAGTTCACAAGCAGGAATAGAGATAGCCTTCTACACAAACTAAAGGAGAGGTGGATAAGACTAATGCCTGGGGTGGGTTGCTATTGAGTCCATTTCTTGTTGTTGCTTCCATCACTGTCCCAGATTCTTTGGGTGTTATTAAACATAATGAAAAACTTTTGCTGCCGATGCTTTTTTTTTTTTTTTTTTTTCTCCTTTGTTTGGTTCTACATTCCCCTTTAAAGTTCTGCAGAGCCGGTGAGGTAAACAAGCCTCTGCTTATACTTCGATACAGTATGTTGGGGTTTGGGGGAGGGGGCGTTGCGGGGGGCTTGCTTAGGAAATTGGTGGGGGGCAGTTTAAAGAAGATAGAAGGTATGACGGGGTTTGTTAAAAGGGGTGGGTAGGATGTTTTAGTCCAGGGGTTCTTGTTTTATCCTGATGGGAGTGTTGATGGAGAGACTCCGTCGGTCCTCACGACACAACACGTACTCGCTGAACTGGGACGAGTCCACACCTCCTCCACAGGATGCTGCCACGCTGAAACCTTTCTGGAAAAGGCGCTCCAGAACCTGTTTTTTTTTTTTTCAAAAAAGAAAAAAAACATCAATAACACCTCCTATGTGCACAGAATAAGCTGGACTCATTTTACCATTTGTTTGGTTTTATTCAGTCCTACAAGATCAAAATGAATCTTGATTGCCAGCCGAGCTTTGATATATGGGCAGCAAATATCATTAGCAATCCAGTATGGCAGTGCCCTCATCCGGCTTCCTCCACTGCATATAGGCCACTTACAGTGGTGGCACATCTTTCATCTTGATTTATGTCAATGATACAGACAAAAAAAGGCACTTTAATTAGAAATTAATTGGATTATACCAGACTTTTAAAGTTGCATCTCCAAGAAATAACCATCGGCAAAGCATTAGTTAATATCCCCCCATTAACCGTCTGTCTTCACCTGCTGTCATTAACCTCCCTCTTCTTGGCTCACAAGTAGCGATGGAATTAAACCAGTGGGCACTCCAACATCACACCACCTCTGCAATATTTATGCCGTTTCTGCAGGACTGGCTCCTGAACTAAGGGCATGAGCTCAAAGGGATAAGGGGAGCGACAGTGAATGAGTGAGTGAGCAAGCAAGCGAGGAGAGTGAGTGAGTGAGTGAGTGAGTGAGTGAGTGAGTGAGTGAGTGAGTGAGTGAGTGAGTAAGTGAGTGAGTGAGTGAGTGAGTGAGTGAAGATTGTTAAGGGGCTCAGCGTGGTATTACTAGAGCTCCTAATTTAATTAATGAGGCTGAGGCGAAAGAGGAGGAGAAGTGAGGTCCATGAGTGGATGATGGAGATGGTGACGTGTGGAGAATGAGGATGTGGAGTAATGACTCAGGTGAGTGAGAACAAAATGCTGGAGAGAGCACTTGCAGAGGGCATATCTAAATCCCAGCATGAGAAACTACATGTATTTACTTATTCATCCATCCTTTTAAAGGAGTGCCAGCCTATGGAAATGAAAGGTTTTGCTGTTGGCTAACCCTTCCTGCATAATGCAGAAAAGTTCAAAACTGCCATCTACTCACACCGAAGAAAAACCCATTGGTAGAAGATGACCTCTTCCATGGCCCAAGGCTCTAAGCCGATTAGTTACACAATGCAGAGAGAGACACACCAAATAAGACAGGTTTAAGAACCCCAAATTCAAACATACAGTCTGCACTGATGTAAGCATTAAGCAAAAAGGAGCACTTGGAAATACTGTATTTACCTTCCCTCCTCCTTCTTTGTCCTCTGGCCCTACAAGCGGCATTAAACTTTGTAATTTGTGAGACAGAAGCCATTTAGACAGCTAGAGCTCCAGCCTAAACAAATAAATAATTCCATTACTTTATCTCTTTCTATGGTAGCTGTAATGTAACCTGGATGCCATGGAGACTGATGATCTCTAGGCAAATGTTGAGTTAAACTTAAACAGTATATTTGTGCTGGCTGAGGGTGAGGATAGCTAATTAAGAGACCTGCCCGAGCATCACACGCTCCCAAATCCATGATAGACGATGGAAGAGTCTGACGATTATGGAAATGATATTACATAGCCTTCTTTGATCATTGCATCACATTGCATTTTCCCCATCATCTCTTAACACATGTGGGACTCTGTCATGTTCGGCATTGAATTTGGTCATGGAGGAGAATGGCCTGATCAATAAAGATAGTCTGATTTCACTTTTATCATTAATGTATGGAAGCAGAAAAGACTTATTAAGGTTAATATTAATGATAGTTGTGGCTGAACTGACTGGAAGAGACCTTAAATGTCATCATATTTGCTTTGACACTGTGAATTAGTGCCAAGGGGGAGTAAACAATGCGTTGAATTATTAAGATGAATCCAAGCAAAAAGTTTAAGTGTCCACAGGACGCTAGCCTGAAATCAATCCCAGCTGACTGTTGAAAGAAAGCAGCCTTTTAAGAGCTAACACATGTCATGGTGGCTTAGATCAGTGCAGGATACTTGTGACTGCAGGCTGTCAGTTCCCAGTTTACCGTGTGTTGTACTTATGCAGATTGCCCTGCTTACTTGAATGAAACAATAAGAAAATATTGAAAAGGTGACTTTTACATGGGTTTTACAGATCGGTGTCATACCAGACTTGATGCATATACTAAAAATGGAATTGTAGCAGATTAGCATTTTGTTTTTTGTTTTTTTTTCCTGTGCCACTTTGACAACATTACTCAACTAAAGTTCACTACCTTTCTCCACAACTTTTACACTTTTCCTTCTCATTTTTAGGATGTGCTCAAGCAGAGCGTAGAACAATAGCTCCTGCTTACCCTTTTCATCCCTAGTGATGCTTCTACATCGAAAATATAATAAACCATTCTCACTGTTACAGGCTTGACTTGGCTGCACAGGGATCCCCCCAACAAACACGCACACGTACCACTGAGCATAATCCATCTCAATGAGCTGCCATTCAAATCTGGGGTCACAACAGGGAAGAAAGGGAAATTTATCAGCCTCGCTCCTCCCAGCACTGCATATTTCCACCACAGTGATGATAATGCAGGAATCAAAGCGAAAACATCTCAGGGCTGGGAACCAGAGTGCTTATGTAATATTGATGGCCACTGGAGTGCACACACTCATGCAACCTCTCTGGAGGTGCTGGAAGACACTTGGTCTTCACAGCACAGGGCTCAAAGTTAACTGACACGTTTGACACACACAGTGTAACTGCACTCAGGGGGTCGCTCAGGTTTAACTCTGCATGCTCTTTACTATGAGTCTCGTATCGTCTGCTTGTCGCCGACACAGAACAGCCAAGAAGCTCCAACTTTTCTCCAAGTCTTTTTCTTTTCAGGATAGCCTAGAGACACTTTACAGTGTTTGTTCTTTACATTACAATACGATTTTCTTAGCAGAGGTGACAAGGCTGGGTTCAACTGATCTCACACAGATTTCAAAACCATTTTGATACAGTTTGACTTCACACAGCAATTAGGTGGAAGTAATCCTTGTGGACGACCTAACCTTGGCTGTGTAAAGAGCGACTGAGGTAGACAGAGAACAGAAATATCTTAGGCTAGTAACTAGGTTACTGAGGTTTGAGGCTCCTGGCTTTGTAGTATTGAAATCGTAATTTCTGGGTATGGTGGAAACTTGACACACCATTAGAATTCTGACTTATGTTAAATTCATGTCTCTATTTTATAACATTCTTTTCTTTATGCTCACTTTTTTCCGACAGCTATATTGTAACTCCTGTTAGCTGTTTTCAGGGTCACTCTTAAAAGTATTGTCTCCTTTCTGCTCTTGGTATTCACACCGCCAGCACCAGCTGCTGAAGCAGAGACCAGGAACAGTGTCCAGTCTTGATCTGGACTGCAAACTGCAGATTAATGCAATACTGTTGATGCTGCTCTGCACGATGATCCGCACGGGCAGTGCAGAGACCTGTAAACATGGGTGCGTTGATGTCTTGATCTCTCCTGAGGTGTTTGAGTGTCCTTGTCTGCTCTGACTAGCTGCGCTTTCTCTTTCCACCCAGTGCTTGATTGATGGAGTGGCAGTGACAAGTAAAAGTGTTGCGACGTGTTGCATTCACTGCCTGAGCAGCAGGGGGACAGGGAGTCCCTTCTCTGCGACTACGTCCGCTGTCACATTGATGAAGGACGGATTGGCTCTGGTCTGATCTGAGTGTTTTATCATGGTGATGTATGAAGCGGTAGGCTTTGGGACCTGTGTGTGTGTGTGTGTGTGTGTGTGTGTGTGTGTGTGTGTGTGTGTGTGTGTGTGTGTGTGTGTGTGTGTGTTTTCAAATGTTTTCCCTGCTTTAAGTGCAGTGGCTGCTCTTTGTTTCTCTAGTGCTGGATCTACATCACAGAGCATGTGGCTTGAATTATTCGACTAAATTCCATTCATGACTTCATAGAGAACCACTCGCCATAGTGGGGTTGTTTATTCACGATCTCACATTTGAATAGTCTCCGAATACCGGAGCAACATTTACAGCAAACCTTGTCATATTAGGAGACTTTCGTGACTAAATATTATCTCTAGATTTATATATAGAAATAGATGATATGCATGACAACATCAAGAGTATGATGTTTAGAAATAGTTTCCAAAATAAATCTTGTGATCTATTGATGATCTTAGGAATATACATTTTTAAACTAATAAATGCTACAAAAAAAAAAAAAAAAATAGATTGCTGTGCTTCAGGGACGTAGATCAGTTATATCAGTGCATAGATTCATGTATGTGCAGTTTGTTTTCAGGATGTCTTCTAGAAAGGGTCCAGTCATAAATGCCCAGGGCTCCACCCTCCCTCTATCAACTGGGTGTGGTTGTGTGTGTTCTCCGGTGCTGGGGACTGAAAGCAGATCAGAGACTCATTGTCTGGCAGCTTTAGATGAGGATTATTTTCCTAACCTTCTCATACCTTCATGGAACAATAAGAGGTCAGAATGAGTAGGTTGTTTTAAAAAAAAAATCTCCACTTTCAAGAAAAACACTGCCATCTGCTCCTGGTGTCATCATCTATCTACGGTTAATGAACCAGGCCGTCTTCCTGTAAATGTGTAGAGTTTGCACATTTTTCCACTTTTAAATTTAGATATCTGCGTGTCTTAAAGGGACAAACACGAGACAGAAAACGGAACCTCAGGGTGCATGATCGCACCGAGAGTGGCCTCGCAGTAACAAAAGACAGCATCGCTTACAGGAAATCGTTTCTCACCTTCAGGAAAAGCTAAACGACAAAAACATGTATATCCAGTATATATATACACCACACACACACTGTATAAACGTAAATATACTTTCAGTCCATGTTAGTGTGAAAGGTAGAGACATTCCATAACCAGTCTCACTGGTAAACAGAGTAGGAAAATGTTGTGTTAGTTGATGCGGCCAATTAATTATATTGCAAGTCATTTAAAAATCTATAAAAGAAGTATAAACCGGTTTAGGCTGTTTGAGAAATTGTAAGTATGGTATTAAAAAATGCAATACGTGTATTTAAATTGCCTTAAGCAGTGTTATATTGGAGTCTTTTTTAAAAAGGAGCTGTGTCTTAAAAAGGAGTAAAGTGTAAATTATGCATATCATTTTCACCCTCTTCTCCATTTCTCTTCTTCATCATTTCGCAGGAAAACATGGCCGCAGTCCATGCGTGCTTTGTCCTTCTTGCTTGGCTCTTCTCCCCGGAGGTGATCTCACACACTAGCAGCGGGAAGGTGGAGGTGTCGGAACACACTAGCCTGCCTGGGAGACGCTCGCTCCGGGTGCTGATGATCCTCTATGTGTCTGCCTATTTGTGGCTGTGGCCCCACAATGCCTTATATCAATCTGCTTTATGCACTCTGCTTTAAATCAAGCAAACCCGCATCAGTAGTAGAGTTATTTAGTGCATTAAGTGCGAGAACATGAAGAGATAATAACCAGCAGCCGCACATCACAAACAAGCAACCAAGTTCACATTTCACACCCGCAAAAGCACAAATAGAACGGAACAGCACCCAAAGTATGTGCACCTGTTATTTCCCCTGGTAATCACTTGAAAAACTGATTGTAGCTCCATCTGAGTGGCTATTATCTCAGTTAGGCACAACAAGCTTTAAATCTCGAGTTTTAGGGGCCACAAATCATACCAGCAACATCAAAGCAAAGCTCGCTGGTGTGCGTCTATATTAGAGTCCGTGACAAAACCCAAGAACATTCTAGCTTTCATACTCACACCCTCTGTTTGGGCTGAGAGGGTGAAGGAGAGGCATATTCCAGTGGAGGTGAAGCACAGTGCTAATCTTTGTGCTGCCTGTGCGTCACAAATACCAGATATGTGTTGGAAACAGTTCTGAGTAAATTGTGTCACCAGGTTCACCTGAAAACAGCACCCACTACTGTAAACTGCTGTTAAACGAGATGAACAAAAAATAAATAAATAAATAAATAAATAAAAAAAAAAAATATATATATATATATATATAAATATATATATAAAAGAAATATAATATAGAAATATATATATAAAAGAAACTCTCATCAACATGAGAATCGTGCAGACATGATATTAAACTGCAAACAAAAGTGACGCCTCATGAATAAAATATTTTGTTCACTGTCGAATACTGCTGCTGCGTGAGGGGACGCAAACTGGTTGACACAGTAAATATGATACAAATGAAAATGACAATTAATCTCAACACAGATTTCAAATGGCATAGCATGAATTTAATATAGATGCACTAGGGGTATAAGGAATTTTGAAAAGCTGAAAGCTGATCAATTCATAGGACTCCTAAGTGAACTTGTAGCAACACATGGAATTTCTGATGTTAGTATTTGAATTAAATTCCTTTATATCCGATATTTATACTGCGTTGAATACAGAAATTAAAGTATTATTTGTTTTCATCCTACACACCTGGGATTATTTAGCCAAATTTTATAAATTATATTATAATTATTATAATTAAATTAAATTATAATTATCCCACATTTTTTTTACATGGGATAATTATAATTTTTTATATGTATTTATCCAACCTGGATTTGTTCTCAAAAAGTTCCACATCACAAATATTACACTAAAAGTGTGTGGTGGATTTAATACGATAACAAAAAAGAAAACAGAGGTTTCATCACTTATTTGACCACTGTTCTTTGTGAATGGCAGTGAATGAGCAACAGTGATGAGTTCCAGTGTGATACCTGTACGGAGTTGAGCCTGCAGTAGCCGTTGAGGGGAAAACGGATGACATGTGTCGGGTCCTGGTTCCATCCCGCGTTGACCGAGTTACACATGACGTCTCCTGTCTCAGGAAAGATCTCCTCAATGAGCACCTTCTCGCCGCTCAAAGCGATCCTTTCGCCCAGATCAGGGGTGACGCGGACCACCAGACAGTCACATGGCTGTGCCAGTCGCCGCTGCTCGCGCTCCTGCTTCCAGCGCTCCAGTTCCTTGATCATGGGTGTCAGCTGGTAATAGCGGGCTTCCTCGTAAAGCAGGTAAAAGTCCTGGAATGTGGAGTGAAGTGCCGTTAGTTTGTATACGTGCGTCATCCTCTGGGTTATAACAGTTTCATTTTGTTACAATTTATTACCGAAGTTGTTGGGAAAAAAGCCTTTATTCCACCGAGTGTGGCTGGAATATGTACAGGCTATCTTGGCTTCCCCATGGGCCACACAACACACAGCCGAACATCCTTGAGCAAGAAGCTTAACCTTCAATTATTCCAGGAGTATCTCCGCTACGGCATTCTGCACTTTGACACCACTGAAACACCATTGCAGCAAAACACAGAAATGCGTTGTAGACCAAACAAACGGCCCAATGAAGATATATGAAGCTAAATTATGAAGGAAAAAAGAGTTTACCATTTGTTTCTGAAGCGCTGCAGCCTTTAAATGTCTTTGTTAAATTTAACATATTCTGGTTACATTACAACGTCTTCCAAAAATCTCAACCTACAACAGATAAAGCAATAGTGGTTATGCCCTCTGACCAGCAGGACTCCTAATAAACAAAGCATAGGCACACTACAGCGCTCCCTCACGGTTGCTGTTGGCAGAGCTTTGCTAGCCTTTAGCATGTTTCAGTGAGTAGACTCCAGAAAAGGCCATCAATAGGACTCCAGTGAAGTGGGATGGTGCATTCCGGTGTTCAGATAGTCCGCAGCAGATTGTCTGCCTCTCCCTCCCGGGCAAGGCTTACCAGGGGCCATTTGCCCCTGTGTTCTTGCCTCTAATTTCCCAAAAGACCAGATGGCAACATAATTCCCCGCCACCATAGAAGTACAGGAGGGCGGCGGTTTCGCTATTGGAGGCAGACAGGAGGTGAGGAAAAGATATGTGCAAGTGAACATGAGGACAATCATCAGCGGAGGAGGATTCTAATATATTCCTCACATGGAGGAGTTTTATGTTAATGAGCCTTGTGGCCTGATGTTAAGCTCCTATTAGAACAAGATTTAATTAGGCTGCACCTAAATGCAGCAAATCTTTTAGCTAAACAATTAGTAATTAATAAATCAGTGTTTCGACTCGTGTTTCCCTCTGACAAAAAATGACATCCTAATTTATCCAGAGTTCACAAACTTACATCACATCCATACAGCATTTATTCATGTTTAAATTAATTTTTATTCGTTTTTAATATGTGTAGATGACAGATGTTGATGTCTTTAGTCCAATGAAAATTTCTCTGATTGGAGCTTGCTAATTCATATTTTACATGAGAGTATTTTTAGATCTGAATGGCCCCAATTTATGTCCGTTGGCACCGCCATTCAGCCATTTAGACTCTTGGTTTCTTACACAAAGTAATATTTGTAATATTCCTGCAAAGATATAAATTCTCTTGTAAAGGTATTATTTTGAAACTGCACCCTGTTTCCTGCTGTCTGTGTTAGGATAACCTGATCGAAAACAGTTCCCTTTCCCTTCTCTAATTCACTGCTGAGTGTAAAAGCAGAGCACGTAAACACAGTACATCCATCATTAACCCCATTCCTCTTCTCTGACTGTTTACCCTTGAAAACACCTCCAGCATCCCTCCATCACTCCATCTCTCCAGCATTGTGACTGTCTTCGTCTGAGGTGTGTGAGCAACAAAATACAGCTTCATCTAAATGAGCATTGACATAACACTCACTCAACACACAAGATTACAAAACATTTAAAAAAGGGGAAGATTGAGTCCTCCCTTTTCTCTCTCTCTCTCTCTCTCTCTCTCTTCTTTCTCTCTGTCTTTTTTCCTCTGCTGGCCCTCTTGCTGCAGCTGACAAAACTCATACAGAGATGTTCCCCTTCAGGCAGCTCTGTATCAAAGTGTTGCTCCTCATCCTTCACAGGTCTGAAGCCATGGATGGATATGTTTTTAACAGGGGTCTGTCTGCGAGGCACTTTAGTCATCCTGAGCAGTGCAGAAAACAACAGAGTAATGCTAAGCACCAAGGTGAGGATGAGAGGAAGACAGGGCAAACAGCTCCGTCCTGGCTGCTGGAAATGCTGCTACAGCTGCCAGCTCTATGAGACAATTCATCCCCCAATTCTGTGTCCAGACAGCCCATTTGAGCTTCAGAATAATGATCTGACCCAAGTGCCCACTGGCAAGGCAACATCTCAGAGAAGGACAGAGGGAAGGAGAAGCAGTGGGTGAGGCAGAGGGGGAAAAAAAAATAGAAGTGATAGAAAAAGTCACTGCGATGGAGTCAGAAAGCAGATGAAGACCTACCACATGTGCAACTGACTAGATCTGCACAACTCCAGGATCTAAATTGGCTGAGACATTGGCGTTTTTTCTTTTCTTTCATTATTAGGACAAGACTTAAGAAAACTCCCAAAGATTTGTTAAAGTAAAGGGCAACACACACCTGCTGATGGTTTACACCCATGACTTCAATATGGCAATGCTTTTTCCTTTGCTATTAATTGTACTCTGAATAAATGAGAGGGGAGGGCGGGAGGGTGCATGAATAGTGAATATACTGTTCAAATGATGTAGGCTGAACTTTTTTCTTTTGCTATTCTGCTCAGACTTTCACATTGATTTAGCTAAACACACAGCACCGTGGCTGCCAGCAGCAGAACAGACTGGGCCCTCTGGCGACAGCAAGCCTGATTATGTTCAGATAAGGACATACTCAATTCCGCCTCGCACTATTTGCATTTTTTTTTTTCCACTTCCAGGCTTCACACAAATTGAAAGGTATGCAGATCAACATCAGCTAACGCGAGGGAACCATAATGAGTTGAAACAATGGAGCCGGATGCAGTCTTTTCAAGCATGGTGCCTGATTGTACTGTCAAGACTTCACTGAATGAAAGGGGGAGAGCGCAAATACAAAGGGTAACAACTAATCGGGACTAGATCAGGACATCATATGTGGAAAATGTGCTCATGTTCATTTACTCTGAGGAGCAACGCTTTCTTCAATCCCATGAGGACTAGAGGGCAGTTTGACCATATAGTGGAGCTGACGATCAAATCCCAGTGAAGTGAAGAGGTCGCATAAATTAAGATGGAGAAAACATGGAGAATCCACCCTGGAAAAAGTATCACAAAAGTGAAAGCCTTGAACGGGGCAGCTGTGAGCAGAATATATTCTGACAAGGCTGCATGTATTTGTGTGGATACTCAGAGTGAGATTGCATGCGAGTAATCCATCACTTTGGTTTTAAACAGCAATAAGTAATATCTACATTAACAATAGAATAACTTAAAATACTGTATAGTGAATAAAACTGGTGCACCTTAATCTCATCTTTTTTGTGTGATGTATGAATGGTTGAATGATTTCTTAATAATTGATGCAGTGTCATCAACATAAAAAAACATGATAATCATAATGATAATGAAGAAAGATGTGAATATTTTGATGTAAATAATTAAAACAGCTCGAGTCCCATAGAAAGTCAAATTCATTTGTCCAAAAATAAATATTAAGGCAGAATTTCGCATCCACTCGATGGCCCTAAGTACATCCCACATGTTATCATGTTGTGGGGGGTCCTTGCATGCACCGATGAGTGTATATATAGATAGAATATAGATGAAATATTTCAAATATTTTACCATCATTTAGCCCACTGTTTTTTAGTTATAGCCAAAACACTTTGTGGTTTCCGTCAGCAGAAAGTAGCTGTTTTACAAATTAAATACATCTGCCGTTAGTATCAGAAATACATTTTATTTTTTCTTGTATCTTAATAAAAATACTTCATGCGGATCGTAAATGTATGATTTAGTGCAAAGTTTGACATTGTTTGTCAGATAAGGTCCACAGTGATTACTGGTTATGTTAAGTTCAACATAATAGATAGCTTTAGCCCCACATCAGGTGTGGGTGTTTAGTCTTGCTGGTCCATTATTAGCCAAAGCAACATCACAGGGTTGCGTCTATGGTGCAAGTGCTCCTGAATGAAACTGCATCAGCTCTCTCACAGCATGTTTCTGACTGTCAGCAACACCCACCCTCTCTGTGAGGAAATCAGTCATCAGGCCGTTCCACCTGCTCGGAACCTCTGCAGAAACCACTTCAATTGAAAAACAACAGGTAAGGGTGTTTGGCGCACACACACACCCCTTGACCATGCCTCGCTTACCCTGTTAGCATTTTAACTCACCACCCACTGTATGCTCCAGTTGAGTCAGATCAATTTTCTTTTGTAGCCCACTACAAAGTTTTCTAATTACTGCTTATGCTGGGTTGGAGGAGAATGAGTGTACACCGGTGACTGCGTTGGGCTGTGTTAGAACTGCTGAGTGGTTAACATTAACCACACAGACACTGTTCACACGTTAGTGTAACCTGAAGAAAATCACATGTTGCAGCACGTCAGGGCTTGATGAATGTCTCTGAGCTTTAAGTGTTATGTTGTTACAAGTGTGAGCTGATGGTGCATTACACACAATACAGCTGTTGTGTTGCGGTGCAGAGTTATACCTTGAAGTCTTCTGGAAGGAGCAATTTGCTGGTCCTGAGGAAACTGAGAATATAGCGGAATATCTCGCCATCCCGATCTATGAAGTAGTGCTGCTTCAAGCTGTCCAACACGATGGGCTCGGTGCCATTGAACAGACGACTGATTCTGAAAATTGAAATGCACACACACAAACAGCAGAGCAGTCACGCACACGCACACACACGCACATGTGCACACACACACACACACACACACACACACACACACACACACACACACACACACACAC
>BJFM01010308.1:50339-61915 GCA_016586285.1 Arothron firmamentum
GGGGGGGGGGGGGGGGGGGGGGGGGGGGGGGCGGACGAGAAGTTTGGGAGTACCGGACTGTCCCACCTCGACACTATCTCGATCCCTGTCACCCATCGGGTCAACTAGTTCACGAAACTACAAAACGACCACATTAATCCATCAAATTTCATTGTCTAACCCTATTACTCTTTTATGTTTTTTATCATTTCTGCATAATTTTGCTCTGATCTCTCTCTCTCTCTTGCCTTCACACACATACACATACACACACGCACACACCTCTAAATGAAATAACTGTAAAACAGGAACACTTGAAATCGATATCATATCTACATGAATAGCCTACGCTCTGTCCTTAATTTAACCAGATTTTCAACATGGCGTCTTATTCCCGCTGCACGATTAAAAGCACATTTCAATACCCGTTTTAAAAAACCCACATGTGAGAACTGTCCAATCTGCAAAAAATGGGGAAAACGCGTTTAAGGTCCAGCAGCCTTTCTGTTACCTTCCGCAACCGTTTGACTAAACACAGGCTGTTGTGCGCGTTTTTTTTTAAAAACCATACAAACAAAACCCCCAGAACAAACAAACAAAACATTTGTTTCCCTAAAAATAAAAATATATTCACCCTACCGTTTCAAACATTGTATGTAGGGAGTCCAGAGGAGATCCGTGCTGGCGGTCAGTCCCAGCCGCTGTCCGCGCGTAACCCCCAATAATTTCAATTCGTTTCTTCAAATGCCCCGAGTTAGCAGAACAACTACAGCACCATCCAGCTCCAACAGCAGCCTAGTCTGTCGCACAGGAGAGCCCAGGCTGTCCTCTCAATGCCACACACACAGAAAGCTACTATGTAAAAGATACAAAGCTGTGGCCGGCGTGGACTGCTTGCAAGGGATCTCTGAGGCTTTATATTGCAAGACTGCCTCGACCTGTCCTCACCGAGCTTCTTTGTAGCAAAGCGCACAGGAAGCGTCCTTACCTTGTACATAGATGAGATGATCTCCTTCCCCTTCTCTGCTGTTATTGGGATACGCGTAAAAAAAAAAGGTGCGCTCTTTTTCGAATCCCTTTTTTCGTATTTTGCTTCTTGTCGGCTTTTTTGCCTAAATGAAACTGCCCTTGTGGTTTGTTATGAGAAGAAGAAAGCCAATAATCCGTCTCCAAATAACAGAGCAGAGCTATAAAAGAAAATTCTTGCTCCGGGCTGCCCAAGCGCCTCTGGGCCAGGGATTAGGCTACAATTAGCTCAACTCCACTCTCTCGCCCAGGCAATTTTCTCAGGGAAGAAAACGTGATACCTCCTATTCCAGAAACTATGCCTGCACAGAAAGAACAACTTATCTTTTCCTCCCCAAAAGTAGATCGTTCCCTCTGACGGTGTAAAGTTGTGATTTAGATGGTTTAAGACACCTAACAGGCAACTGGGATTTCGCTTAACAGATTCAGAGCAGCGAAAAGCAGATTTTAATCATTGTCATTTCGTCTGATGTAACAGTTCCTCGGGCAGTTCCAGCTAGTGGGCACACATTTTCATCTCCATTCCAAATTTAAAGTTTAAAGCCGGGCGAGCTGCCATAGCTTCACTCGCAACGCGCAATAACGGCACAGTAACTTGTTGATGAAGTCCGAACAGGAAAAAAATATGTTGAAAATGATGAGATATCCTTGAACCGATCTTTCATGCAGCGATCTTTTCCCCGTGTCGCCGTTTTCTCTCTCTCTCTCTCTCTCTCTCTCTCTCTCTCTCTCTCTCTCTCTCTCTCTCTCTCTCTCTCTCTCTCTCCCCCCCCCCTCTCTCTCTTGCCTTAATGTCTGGAGTTGTAACGCCAAATTTCCTGCAGGCCTTCAAAACCAAATGACGTCTATGGACATGCATGCATGCTGCTGCAGAGAGCACCCTCACAACCTGCCTGCAGCCAAATGCGCCATTTCAATTATAGCGCAGGGCTTAGATGGAGATATCTGCCGAGAATCCCCCCATCCCCCCGACAGACAGACAGACAGACAGACAGACAGACACACACACACACACACACACACACACACACACACACACACACACACACACACACACACACACACACACACACACACCACTGAAAGCAGACAGCTTCCAGACTTTTGGAGGAATAAGATTTTATTGGATCGTTGTTGTTTTTAAGACGCAGCGCAGAAATCTTCAGCTGGCGCGCCAGCTTGTTTTTGCGCTGAGTGAATGGAGAAGAGGAGAGTCAGGCAGGTGTGCACGGATCCACCATTATTTATTTATTTGCATGTTTGTTTTTTGCGGGTAAATAACTGTGAATAATTGATGCAAGATTGAGCCCAGTAATTAGGAGTAGCAGCATCCTCAGAGATGTGCGTTAGGGCCTCTTCGTTTATAGATATTTGGCGCCAACCAGCGTAAGAACTTATTATTGGTCCATAGAAAATCGCTTAATTTTCTGGAAATGTGTTTCGATTAGTTAAACATTCGATTGAAATAAAAACGAAGGCGCGTTTCTCTTTTTCCCTCTTTTTCTCTTTTTCGCATTCCCATGCGAATAGCAGCAACATTTTTACGCATTGAAGTAACACAAGAATAATATCAATAAAATAAAACAGTTGTGCTGATGGATAGACGGCGAGATCTGTGGGAAAGAAAGAAAGCGTCCCTATCATCATGCCTCTATAATCAGACAGAGCTCAGCGCGCCTCAGAGCGATCCCATCTGCCCCTGGCTCAGATTTGTTGTTTCCAGAGGTATAAACTGGAGGGGAAAGCGCCTTTTTTTTCCTCATTAAAAGAAACAAGCCCGCAGTTAGTTCAATTACATGAAGTATGCAGGGATGTTGTAAATTTAAAGATTTAAATAGCTTACAAAGTGGCCCCGGGCCCCATCAGTTAATTTCCTTAATTTATGGATTTTAGCGGCGTGTGTTTGTGAAAAGAAGGAACTAGGTCATTTTGATCATTTGAACGAGGATTTGCTCCAAGATTTCACAACAGATAAACCAATGTGACCCACCGCGACCTGCACTCGCTCCGGCAGGTAAAGACCCTCCTATTTCCAACACGCAGATGACTTTTGACTGTCATATTCTCGCATGTGTGGCCCACGTATTGAGATTGTTTACGATTGGACTCACCGGCGCACCAGCACACAGAGATGACTCTGTTCTAGTTTTCATTAAACGATGATTCTGCGTGAGGAGAGCAGCGTGTCTTAGTTCTTTTCACAGAGGACGATGAATGAGGACGTGAATTCATCCTTTTCCGCAGCGTCTCATAACGTGGCGTATCAGTTGACATCAGAACGCATTACGGAAACACTCTCTTCCATTCTCTGGTGTTCCTGCTTCTCATTCTTTGATTGTGCAACCAGTGTCAGTGCTGGGTTCTTCTCCCTTTGCCGCAGGTTCACAGTTGAGAGACAGTACCATCTGCTGGTTAGCAGGAGCAAGAAAGTGCACAAACTCGGAGACTGTGGATGCACAACGAGAAGGTTGGAAGAAGAAATTTAGACCATTACCTTGTTCTACATACCTCAGATAATCCCAATCAGAGTGCATGATTGGAGTCATTGTAATTTTACCAGTAAAGGGGGTGTCAAGGTGCAACCACGACACATATTGTTCATTATTTCACAGAAGAGGAGAGGTGGTGGGTGTCAGTATATCCAGCCCTCAGATGGAGACAAAACATTTTTGGAAATTTACTGTAATTGCTGGCATTAGGCACTAGCTCAAGGGAATTTGACGCAGTGCTTGTTAGGTGTTTGTGTGCAACACGACCTTACACATTCTATTTATATACTGACACCCCCTTTACCAGCCTCCTCTTCTGTGAAATAATGAACAATATGTGTCATGGCTGCACCTTGACACACACCAACACCAAGCAGAATGTCAAATGGCTTAAACGAATGGAACGATTGACAGCAGCCAGCCTCCACCAGGCATGCTGATTACTAAAAGCAAGTTCTGAATGTTCTTTTCAAACTTTCTCCACATGCCACAGGGGGAAGCAGGGGAAGATCTGATGTGAGCGCTTGAAAGAGAATCTTGGAAATGCCCACATTTAGGAGTGTGTGTGTGTGTGTGTGTGTGTGTGTGTGTGTGTGTGTGTGTGTGTGTGTGTGTGTGTGTGTGTGTGTGTGTGTGTGTGTCACTGTATGCATCTGCACCTCACTATAAGAGCAGAAATGTGCAACCCGACACTTTGCGGCTCATATGGTCAAATGTCCTAAAGGCGTTCATTAAAAATGCTTGAATATGAATATCTGAGTTTGCAGCTGTAGTAGCAGAAAATCATCTCTCAAGAGTCAATTTGTACTGGATTGTATCGATACCTTCATGCCATCCATCCATCCATTTTCTATATTTGCTGTATCCACACTTGGGTTGCAGGGGTCTGCTGGAGCCTATCCCAGCCAAGGGGTGAGAGGCAGGGTTCACCTTGAATAGATCTAGTATAAAATGCTTCCAACCAAAATACCATGCTGCTCCAAAGATTAAAAATAACATTTCAGCATTTTACTGTATAGGTTCAGTGTAATTCATTTCTACTTTTAAGATTTACCATAAATACTAAACTACAGCTAAAAAAAATATATAAAATAAAAATTCCTATCATTTCATGTGGAAAAATTAAAAACTGTAAAGAACTCACAGCAAAGCTTTTCAGTCTTATCCACAACTCCTCTGATGAATTTAGGTTTTATATCATCGTACATGTTCAACTGAAGAAATTTAAATTTTGCTTTAAGAATGAGCAACATCATAACAGGACACCACTTTTCTGATCTCACGGAACCAAATCTGAACCAACAGCTGAGATTTGACGACACGGTCTCTTTTTTACTGCCACCCTGTGGTCTGAGCTCGTAATAACAGCTGAGTTTATCAGAGGAAAGGCATTATAGATTGAATATTGATTGCTGTGTTTGTGGGTGAAGGATTAAATGTGCGACCTGCAGTAAAGAAATGCCTTTACATTTTCAGATACTTTAGTCTGAAAAATTAACCTTCTTAAACACAAATAACCTTCTTAAACACAAACAATCTTTTGGAAATACTACTAATCTTTTTTCCATTTTCATATTTAGATATAACATCACTGTTATTATCACTGTTGTTCACTGTTCATGACATTTTTCATATTAACAACTTTCAACCCTTTTGTTGTATATCATACTCTGGTATATAACAAAATTTATTTATTGGATACTGAATTATTATTTTTACTCAAGAATGACTTGGATTCTTTATTCTCCATCCATCTATCCATCCGTCCCTCCAACCATCCATTTTCTGTACCTGCTTTATCCACACATGGGTCGCAGGGGTCTGCTGGAGCCTATCCCAGCTGTCAAGGGGCGAGAGGCAGGGGACACCCTGTATAGATCGATTCTTTATCCTCATTTATTTAACAACAAAAGAAAAGATACATTTATGAGTTGTCATGAAATATTTAGTTACGGATAATTTGGTGATGTTGAGGCTTTGTTTTGGATCCATGATCTCCTCTAAACAAGTGAAACATTCTCTGGAAGTCCTTAAAATGCCTCTGAAATGTGTCACTTTGCTTCTAGCTATGAGCACTCTTACACATATCCAACATCATGCTTTGAATGTCTGAAGAGAGGAAAAATGGTCCTTTTGCTGTTGTCGCTGCTGCTATTTGTTTAAGCAGCAACAACGTGAGCAGTGTGATGTCTCCAATCACATCTGCTATGCATCACATAGCATTCTCCCCACTCTATGTGCCTCGAGGGAAGTCAGTGGCACAGTGGAGCAACAGCCCTCATTAGAGTGCATGTGTCACAACAGCATCAACTCAGAGCCTTGACTTATGTTTTATATTTACAATCATCTATCACAGCGCTGTCATCACAACGTCAGAGAACATGGGTCTCGTCTTGAATGTTTTGAGCTGATCCGCTTCTTGTTTGGAACTCATGGAATGTGCAGCATCCTCTAGGGTCTTTCCTGTGGTCTGCAGTCCCTCTGTTGAGTCTGTTCATGGCCCGAGATTCGAACTGGAGTCTGTGTTCTTTGGTTGTGCACTAAGCTTTCTAAACATACAGATGAGTGGCGGCAATTGATGTGTCTTCTGAAGGCCTGCTGCTTTGTCAACAGCGACGCCCCCAGTCTGCACCGACACCATGGAGGCTGACTGCCTCGGGCTAACAGAGAGGGGAGGGAAGGTTGCAAGGAAGGGCGGGTCACTGCAGCCTGGTTTATAGAGAGATGCAGAGAAAACAGAGAGAGAGAGAGAGAAAGAGGGGGGAAACTGTGGGGGAAGGGTGACAGCTAGTGTGGCCAGCCAGTGCCCAAGGCGAGAGGAGAGAGAACTCTGTGCAGCAGACTGCCTGACAGAGACTCAGGCTGCTGGCTGATGACATTTTATGGTCACAACATGCAATCCTACCAACTTTAGCTGGTGAAAATCCAGTTTTTCAAACATTGAACAGCACAGGATAGTTATTGTTACAGCCATAGAAAGAATGACACACTTTTGCATTTGTTTTAATTCTTCACAGAATGTGGAGCTGGGGCTTGTACCATATGGAGGGATTACGTACTTTTTTTCTTCCATAGTCAACAGTGAGTCATTTATTTGGCAAAAAGCAGAATCTGTTCCATAATGCATAAAAGCATAACCTGATACTGGGAAGTAGGATATCTTGCTACTGTATGTTTTCAGGCCTGTTAAACCTGTGATGTATCAGCTGAGGCTGAGGCCCTGGCCCACCATTTTTGGGCGATCCCTTTCATGCAGGTTAGTCTGATGAAAAGCCTGCTTTATTTCACCAACACTGTGTGTTGAGTGGCCTTAAGTAACATTGTGTTCCCACTGTGCATGGAACAGTGAGTCAGCTCTCCCTTGCATTATTACAGTTGACCCATATGTTTGCGTGTAGTCTCACGTTACTTCTCTTTGTCTTTGTGTCTGACCTCATCCTGTCTGTTTAGACCTCTGATATGCTGCTTTCGTACTCTTCTGCACAGCTGACTGGCAAAGTGCTGTCAATCCGTAGCTAGTTTGGATCTTCTGATTGTTGGGAAGAATAAATTCAAGATTTATTCTGTTTCTTCTTCGTCCCATTTCCTTGCCTGTGAGTATGAATTTCTTTATTGACCACTGTTGTACATACTTACCACAAATTTAAAACATGTATGCATATTTTAGTGTAGTGTTCATTGTGAAGTTAGGTTTTTTGAAACACCAGCTTATTCTGAAATATGACAGTTGTTATAAATTGCTGATGTAAAATGGTTATGGAATAAAAACCATGGCGCAATATCATCACCCCCTGAGTGTATTTTCACTGAAAATAAAATCTGCCCAGGACCTTCAGAATCAAATATAGAAGGTTCTTTATCGCTGTAAGTGGACGGACATGGTTGGTTGCCATAGCCAATCAGATCTCGAGATTCGACACCAAGGCAAGACGGAATGTCTTACGCTTTTTAACTGGACAGGACTGGACTGTACGTGTCCTAAGATTGGATAAGTAGACTTGCGAGAGCCGGCACTTGGAACTAACTCTGAGCTAATCTTGGAGATCCAGCTACCAACACCTATCGCTGTATTTTCTTTTAGCTTAAAATGGTTGAAGGAGGAGAAGAGGTACATTTGGTTGTGGATATACTAGCCACGGCATTTTCAAAACGGACCTTTCATGAAAAGCTGGATCTTGCGAGAACAGATCGGGCGACCCCTAAGCTAGCTAGCTAACTTTGTTTTCAAATAAGCAGGCGCTGTGGAAGAGATCCGTGTTGGCGAGTGCAAGCATTTTATTTTTATTTTTAATATGTATTTTGTCATTTTATTTTGTTAGTATGAAATCAGTGGTAATAAAATAAGTGGACAACATACTAAAAAAAATCTAAACTTCTGATCATCTGCAATTTATAATGTAAATAACCTCATGCGGCACATTGGCGAAGCTGTAACTGATGTCACTTAAGTCACAACAAGATGTTCATGTCACAGCTGCTGGTCTGCTCTGGCTCTCACCCTCCCCTTACCTACTCATCTCATTGTTTCAGATGTGCCATGTTCCCTGATCAGCCACACCTGTGGCTCTTCTGCCAATCAGCCACACCTGCCGCATTGATCAGCCTCACCTGCTCCGGGTCAACGACTTGGACAGCTATTTAAGCTGGAGTCTTTCAGAGACTCATTGCCAGATCGTTGTTGTGTTTTTTGTCTGTTCACCTGTTTGCTTCCAGAACATTGTCTGTTCTATGTTTGCTCTCTTCCGCGAGACCCTCCACCGGTGGATTATTGACAGTTGCCCATGATTGACCCAGTCTGCTTCGTACCTGCCTTTTTGAGTCTGTACTTCCCTGGATTTCCTGTCAGTGCTCTGTCCCCGATACGGACTATTTGGTTTATCCCAACCTGTGGACTCTCGCCCCAGTTTGTTCGCTCCCTGTGAGTTTTGTGCTTCCTGGTTTTCCTGTGCCAGATTTTGTGTGGACATATTGCATTTTCTTTCTGCGCGCTGGTTTTTTGTTGAAGTTTAATAAACTCTTTAGTTTCGTAAACTCTTAAGTCTAAGAGCGTGCTCCTCTATCCCGAACTGTGATAGTTCAATTGTTTTGCTATTGTACATTCTCAAAAAACAAATGCAAATAATCTGTTTACTTTTATTTTCAACAAATACAGTAATTTGTGTCGTTATCGTCTCGTTGGTTTCTTAGATGTAACTGGTGACAATGTGACTTTGTAGGACAAAGTTGATAAGTTCATAGTGTTGTTGACTAATGTCTATAAATCATGTTTTATCTTTAAGTTTTGACAGTATCTGTGTTCTTAGTTTTCTACTCTTAACTGTGAATGTGAGGTTATTGATTTTAAATGCTCTGGAAATTAAGTGTTGCTGTGTAAGTATGATTCTGTGTGGATTCCCGAGCCATGGTATCACATTGATGGTATTATGAGGTGTATTAAGTATGTCACTAAAGGCCTAGGCATGAAATTCACAGCCTGCCACTGATTTTCAGACTTTCTTTCGCAGTTAAAAACAACTCTGGATCAAGGAAACATTGTAGTGTTTGTCAATGCGCCACGAACAATGATCTCTACTGTACATTGGGAACATGAATCGCAAGGAGGATCATTTAACATTTTCCTATTTTCTGAAAGGTTGTCTCATCCTGTGCAGCCACTGAGTACTTGAACTTTGTGTTGCCTCTGTTGTTCCCGTTTCTTGACTTACCTGCTAAATGCAGTTGGTTTCTCCAACTCCAGTTAAGAGGTGCATTGTTAAGGGGAGGAGCATTGTGTGTGTGTGTGTGGGGGGGGGGAGCAAATGACTATTGGCAACAAACAGAAGTCGGAAAAAGGAAGTCAAGGGGAGGCATCTACTTTTAATGCAGAAAGTCAACTGACCCAAGAGGAGGGAAAATAACAGAAAAAGGAATAATAGCAAGGCTAAGAATTGGTAATGGTTACTTAAATGCAACATTACACATTGCAGAGGAACACCCAACTGGATTATGCACTTTTAGTATGCAGGAAATATACAGGAGAAAGGAAAGTGATGATGGATGGACTGAGAAAACTGTTAATGGTGGAAAGGGGTGATTAGAGCATCTGGGAATATGTGAACTGTTCAAATGGGAGGAATGTGGTTCTTAAATTTGTGACCCTTGATGGAGTAATCATATGGAGGGATGAAATAAATAAGGATGAGGACCTGAAAGTGGCAGTAATGCAACTTCTTGGATCAAAGCTGCTGTTAAAACCTGAAAAAGAAGAACTTTTCCCTTTTTTTTTTTGAGGAACTGCAGAGGACAGATAAGGTGAGAAGCATGCAGGTGTGTAAATCAGAGGGTGCAGACCTGCCCCGTGACACACCCAAAATGTCACAGCTGCCGGTCTGCTCCGGCTCCCACCCTCCTCTTACCTGCTCATCTCTTCGTTTCAGCTGTGCCATGTTGCCTGATCAGTCACACCTGCAGCTGATCTGCCAATCAGCCACACCTGCAGTTCTAATCAGCCTCACCTGCTCCTTGTGAACTCATTTGGACAGCAATATAAACTGCAGACTTGGAGAGACTCATTGCCAGATCGTTTGTGCTTCTTGTCTGTTCATCTGTTTGTTCCCAGAACTTTGTCTGCTCCATGTTTACACTCTTCCTGTGAGATGTGAGACCGGTGGATTATTGCCAGTAGCCCGTGATTGCCCCAGTCTGCTTCTGACCTGCCTTTTGAGTCTGTTCTTCCCTGGATTTCCTGTCAGCGCTCTGTTCCCGATACGGACTACTGGATTTCCCCAACCTATGGACTCTCGCCCCAGATGATTTGCTTCCTGGGAATTTTGTGTTTTTCTGGATTTGCTGTGCCAGATTTTTGTGTGAGCATATTATGTTTTCTTCCTGTGCACTGGCTTTTTGTTGAACTTTAATAAAAACCGTTTTTTGGCGTTCTAAGAGCGTGCTCTGCATTTGGGTCCTCTATCCTGCACCGTGACACAAAATCATTTAAACAGCCCTCATTACCATATACTTTATCATAATGGCTTGACATTTTCTGTACATGATAAGGGCTCAGCCCTGAAAACAGCAATATATTAATATCCCACCTTATTTACAGTGCCGTGAGGTAACAGGAAATGTCCACTTCTTACTCCATCAGATACTAATCTGGGGCCAAGGGTTACCGGAACGGGTGCATGGGAAGGCAGGGGCTGCTTCCAGCTTTAATATCCTATTATTTCCTTATGTATGTATTTTGCATTTTGTCTGTTGTACAGTTTGTCTGTTTCTGTACTACTATAAAAATGAAATTCTTTATACACTACCATCCAGTCCTTCTAATGAATCCCATCACTGCTGTGTGATCATCAGGGATGAGCTGCTGTGGGTCGTCACGCTCTGCCTGCCGCTCCTGTCAGATCACCACAACGCTGTGTGACCATGCCAGCCAGCCTACAGGCGCTTCCAGATAATTCTTGTCTGATTAGCTCCTTAGGAAGACATTGTTCCAAAAGCAATTAACTGGACTTCCAAAATTAATTTAGTCCTGAGAGAGAGGCCCATCCATCCTTGGTAGGTCAGGCTCTGCTGAGGGCCCACCCTGCAGCCTACTAATAGCACCAACCCTTCTGGCCTGTCACTGTAAGTGATAGTCTCTGCAAGTTTGTTGCCTTGTGTGTTTCTCCCATCAGGCACTACGTCTGTGTCACCCCTCAACTGCTTCTTTTTGCCTCTCTGTCAGTGGTGGTTCAGGGCAGGTGTGTTCTTGGTCACCTTCATCACTCACACTGCTTGACAGAAGGAATATGCAGCTGAGAGCATGATAGGAGCATGGTGCGATTCATGGAGAGCTGACCTCTCTTAGCAAAACAGGGAGATTGACATGTGCGGCAGATTTACTGATAGTGATTTACTTGAATGGAAAGGGATTGCAGCTATTTCACAGGAACCTAGAATGTTTTTATGAAAGAGATCTACGTTTTATCATTGGAAATGGATGGCGCAATGGCTGTGTTATAAAACGAGACATCTCCTGTAGTCAGAGCAACCAGAGGCCTATTCAGCAGGAGATACAGCACATATATATGATATATGTGTATGTATGTATGTATGTAT
>BJFM01010310.1:530-13617 GCA_016586285.1 Arothron firmamentum
GGGGGTCAAGACCAACAAACAGAACACAAAGGCCACTATTATTTACAAAAAATGAATACAGTTGCAAGAAAAAGTATGTGAACCCTTTGGGATTACTTGGATTTCTGAATAAATTGGTCATAAAACATGTTCTGATCTACATCTAAGTCACATCACTAGACAAACACAGCCTGCTTAAACCAATACTGTACACAATGGGATAAGTTTTCATGTTTTTATTGAACACAACATGTGAACATTCACAGTACAGGGTGGAAAAAGTATGTGAACCCCTCGGCTAATGACTTCTCCAAGAGCTAATTGGAGCCAGGAGTCAGCCAACCTGGAGTCCAATCAATGTAATGAAATTGGATGTGTTGGTTAAAGCTGCCCTGCCCTATATAAAACAAAAAAAACAAAAAAAACACACCAGTTGTGACTTTGCTGTTCTCAACAGGCATTGCCTGATGTGAACCATGCCTCACACAAACGAGCTCTCAGAAGATCTATGATCACAATTGTGTACTTGCATGAAGCTGGAAAGGGTTACAAGAGTATCACAAAGCCTTGATGTCCATGTGTCACGGTAAGATAGACTGTCTACAATTGGAGAAAGTTCAGCACTGTTGCTACTCTCCCTCGGTGTGGTCATCCTGTAAAGAGGACTGAGAGCACAGCGCAGAATGCTCAATGTAGTGAAGAAGAATCCTAGAGTGTCAGCTAAAGACTTACAAATCTCTGGCACATGCTAACATTATTGTTGCCAAATCGGACACCACGGAAGAAGCCATTGCTATCCAAAAAAAAAACCCCATTGCTGTCACAGTTCAGGATTGAGGACCCAAATGCACAACACGCTCTTGGATTGCCAAATAAAGTGTTTATTAAAGTTGAACGAAAAGCCAGTGGGCAGGATGAAAAACCCAATATGCTCGCGCAATAATCCGGCACATGAAAACCAGAAAACAGGAAGCAAACAATCCGAGGTGAGATTCCGCAGGTTGGCAGGATCTAATAGTCTGTATTGGGGACAGAACACTGACAGGAAATCCAGGGAAGAACAGGCTCAAAAGGGCAGGTCAGCAACAGGTAGTCCAGTCCAACAGTTTGTGATCCAGCTCAGAGAAACAGGCAGATAATCCAGGAAAAAAGTCACAAGAGCAGGTCAGGAATAGGCAGGGCTGGTCAGACAAAATTCTGACAAACAATTTGGCAAAGAGTCTCTCCAAATCTGCAGTTTAAATAGTTGTCCATATTAGCAGACAATGAACAGGTGAGGCAGATCCGAGCTGCAGCACAGGTGAAACGATGAGACAGTGAGCAGGTAAGGGGAGGGCGAGAGCTGGAGCAGACCGGCAGCTGTGACAATTGCTGCACGTTTGAAGTTTGCAAAAGAGCACCTGGATGTTCCCCAGCACCACTGGCAAAATATTCTGTGGACAGATGAAAGCAAAATTGAGTTGTTTGGAAGGAACACACACCGCTATGTGTGGAGAAAAAAAGGCACAGCACACCAACATCAAAACCTCATCCCAACTGTAAAATATGGTGGAGGGGGCATCATGGTTTGGGGCTCCTTTGATGCGTCAGGGCCTGGATGGATTGCTGTGTTTGTCTAGTGATGTGACTTAGATGTAGATCAATACATATTTTATGACCAATTTATGCAGAAATCCAAGTAATCCCAAAGGGTTCACATACTTTTTTTTTTACAACTGTATTTAACCTGCACCAATAAACATATTAATCTTATTACTCTCTGTAGATTCCATATAAGCCTTTTAAACAGGTTATAACCAGGACCTGAGAGCAAAATACATGTGAAAATATTAAAAACTTAGATGAGGGCAGGCCAGTAAACACCACATTCAATAGAGGAGAAGGTATAATATATTTAGGATGTGATTAGACACATTTTTCAAGTTAAACCAACTGAAACATTGACATTTATTAACTTCACATTTTTAAAAATTTCCCTTCATGTCTGAATAAACATCTATTCAAGCACAGTTCCTGTTTCAGTGCGGTTGATAAATGGTATCTCCCACCCACTTTGGGGAGGAACTGGTCTTAAAAATAACAACCCATGATGGTAAATATGTGAACCTTTATAGAAAGACTCGACCCTGAGGTAAGTACTTTTCTTTCAGGATGAAAAACTACTTTTTGTTTTCTTTATCTATGTATCTCTATCTTTTTACTATTTTTTTTTATCTGTATTTGTCTCAGGAAATCTAATTGTTTGTTTATTTATTTATATGCAATAAGTTACTAAATGGATTTGCAAACAGATGTAAAATTGCTCAGATTTTGATAGTCTGAGATTAAAACTATTGGATGTGACAAACATTAGATTATAGGACTGATTTGAACTTTTCTCACTTGTGTTGAATCAATGTAGCTAAAAGGTTTTTATTTTTTGTGTCAACAGTGTTGTTTCTCACTTGGCTTGGCTTTGAGAATCTTGCTCGTTTATATTATGACCCATTACAATAAATCCTCTCGTTTAGTTTCTCTTTTGTTGATAAGGTTCATCTTCAGGATGTCGGGTGTTTGCCATTTCCTCCCGGGCTGGTATATTCTAGGTAGTGCAAATTTGAATACTTATAGCTCTTAGACAACGTACAGAAATAAAATGAAGAAATAAGTGATTTCTTTTGCAGGATGCATTGCCTGTGGTTCCTGGGCTTGGACAGTTAATATGCCGAGTAGCATCAAAGCAATGCTGGGTTCCTGTGTCATCATCCCCTGTAGTTTTGACTACTATAACAACCCTCCTTCCGATCCGAATCGTGTGGTTTGGTACCAGTATGTCAGTCGTGGATACCCTTTGGTTTATGACAACTGGTACAGTCAGTCTGTCATTGGCAAATTTAAAGGAAAAACATCCCGTGTGACCACTTTTAGTGGTGACAAAGAGTGCACTCTCAAAATCAGCCCGGTGACATGGAAGCACCACAGAGAAAGGATCTACCCATGGATAGACCCAGAGAACGTTGGTTGGCGAACTTATCAATTCTATGATAAAACTGTGACAATTGAAGTAACTGGTAAGTTGCTGTTGTGAGAAAGAAAACACACATTATAAGAGCGATGCTTATTTCCTTAATAATCCTTTACTTTTTTTTTTTTTTTTTGGAAAGACAGGGCAGAGATGCCAGAAATTATGATCTCTGGAGAAATGAGAGTTGGACAGTCTGTGACAGTCCAATGCTCTGTTTATCACAGCTGTTCTACTGAACTGCCCTCTCTGAGGCTAAATATACCACTGCAAGGCCACAAATTAGACACATTATCAATGGCCGATGGCACATTTAAAACCACCTTGACGACCCAACTGGACCTAGTGAAGGACCACCAAACTGTGGAGTGCACTGTTCAACACACTGGGGGTCAACGGGCTAAATCCTCTAAAACCTTTAATGCAAAATGTAGGTGATCTGAAGCAAAAACCTTTTTAAAAAGTTCACTTATTTAGTGGTAATTTTAACATAAACACTTAACCTATAACATTTTGCAGGCTCCTTTTGGCCAATAACCATCAAATCCCCTGATGAATTCATTGAGGAACAACCAAGCAAAGTAATGTGCACTGTTGAGTACACCTGCCCACAACATGTACCAGACTTCAAATGGAGCTACGGCAGCATGCCTGCCTTCAAAGATGTTACCAAGATATCAAACACTCGGTGGAGAGCTGTGTCCACACTGACCTTCACAGCATCAGCCAATGACAATGGAAGATCTCTGACGTGCATTGTCCAGATTCCTGACAGTCTGAAACAAGAAGTGAGCATCACCCTCCGGGTAAAGAGTGAGTGGAAATGATCACCTTTATCTAACTCTTAAATCTTGCTGGTCCCATGAATAGGATTTGGACAAAAAAAAAAAAAAAAAAAAGAGAAATTAAAAAGATGTATGAATTTTGCTAATTTATTTATTTCAGAAACAATACAAAGAATGTAACCACACTGTCACGCTGTGCTCTTTGATAAAAACAAAAACGCACCTCAAAACATGACCATGGTGAAATATTTTGCAGCCAAAGTGTGAGCAAATCAGATCAACAACCAAGGATGGGATAATGACACACAGCAAATGAAGCAGTGATAAGAACGGATCTGTGGCATTACCTCAATTATCTTCTCTTCACAGGAACCATACACTCCGCTGGGTGGTCCTTCACCACCCCTGGCAGTGTCACCGGCATGAAAGGCTCCTGTGTCGTCATTCCTTGCACATTTACCTACAGTATCGCCATGCCTGCTGACCTCAGGGTTATCTGGTATTTGTTCCAAGGTAACCAATTCTCACCTGTGTTTGATGAAAGACAAAATGTCATCAGCAAGTACAGAGGGACGACCAGCTTGATTGGAGCTGTCAGGAAGCAGGATTGCAGTCTCAAAATTGATAAACTGGGTATGATCCATGGACGAGACAGGCTTTTCCCCTGGATAGACAAGAATCCTATTACCTTCTACCACATGGAGGGTCATTCATTTTATGACAAAACCACTCAAATTGTGATCTTAGGTAGGTATATAGACAGACCAACTCTTTCTTTTACACTTGTGATTTTTCCAAATCATGCATTTCATTCCCTTATATTTGTCAGATTATGCACCAGAGCCACAGCTCAGCATCTCTGATATTCCCAGAGTGGGAGAGGAGAGCAGAGTGACTTGCAGTGCGCAACATACGTGTTTCTCTTCTCCTCCCCTCCTGACCATAAGCGGTATACGTGGATCAGACCAAAGTACAAACACTGAAGTGTCTGAGGGCGTTTGGGAAAAGAGGGTCGAACGGGTTTGGTTTCCAAAAGAGGAGGACCAGAGCGTGAAATGTGCTGTTCGTTACCAGGGTGGCCAGACAGCCATGAGTGAGCTCAGACTGAACGTGGAATGTGAGTAAAGAGCAGCACAGATGAAAGTCGATCGCAAATGACAGAATGTTTAGACATGTTTTTTTTTTTTTTTTGATCAGGTCCATACGAGGAAATCACAATGACAGAACCTCCAAGTCACGCAACAGAGGGCGTGGCACAGAGCGTCATTTGTTCTGTTTCATACAATTGCAGGAAAAACACACCAGCCATTGTGTGGAACTACAGTGACATGCAGAGCTCCATTTCAATCGAAAAGGTATCCATCGATACCTTTGTGGCTCAATCAAACCTTACCTTTATTGGTTCTCTGGAGGACGATGGTAGAAATTTGACCTGCACTGCCAAGTTCATCACTGGAGAGACCTCACACTCCGGAACCATCCACATTAAGAGTGAGTACAGGTTCTACTCAGTGGGCACAAGAGGATAAACAGTAGTTCATTCTTTGAGGGGGAATATTTCATCTAAACTGGTTAATGACTTCAAGCCTTTTATTTTTCAGAATATGAAAAAGGACCTGAGGTAATCGAAATGAATGAAGGTGGGATTGCCTCTCAACTCACGCTGCTGATGCTCTGTGTTCTAAAGTTAGTGGTCTCATTTTGACGGTTCTGCCTCGTGGTTTGATTTTCTCCTCCCAGCGTTCCACACTCTGACTGGCGAGGTTCCTTTCAGGTTCACCGCCCTGGCCCGATCCTGCGTGGTCATTCCCTGCAGCTTCCAGCAGCCGGAGAACATGGTCATGACAAAGGGTGTCTGGGCCAAACAAAGTGGAGGCAATATCTACCATAATGCCCAGAGTCGGGTGCTCGACCATTTCAAAGGCCGTACCCGTATTTTGGGGAGATTGGGAGAAGGGAACTGTTCATTGGAGATAGATGACATCAAGGCTTTTGACAATGGGCCCTTCTGCTTCCACGCAGAGCACAAAAATCTAAAATACAGATTCAATAACAGCTGCGTATTTGTTGTGATGAAAGGTTTGTTATATTGATTTCTTCATGCTATTTGATTTATTTTAAGCTACCGTACTTATCTACTCACTTCCTCACTAACCATAAATTCTGTTCAGCCTCCCCTGAAAAACCATTGATGACCCAAATTCCAAAAGAGGTGGACGCTGGTGCCATTGTTACGGTCTCATGCTCTGTAACACACACGTGTTCATCTCACCCGCCTGAGTTCACGTGGAGCGTCTCCGACCTCACGAGAGAGGCCACGCACGCCTTGTTGCCACAGGGCACCTGGAAAACAACCTCCACCATCACATTCTTGGCTGAGGGAGGAGATGGCGAGAAAAGTCTGACCTGTACCGCCGCCTACTGGCGCGGCAGGAAACAATCCAGCACTGCCCAGCTGACGGTGAAGGGTCGGTGGAAACAGTTTGGTCAGTTGTTTTGTCACAAATTCAGTTTTTTTTAATTCAATGCTTAACATCAACAGGATCACTGAGATTCCAGTTAAAAAGGTCTCTCCCAGTCACAATCCCTGTCTCAGTTCTACTCCTGATTAGTATCGTTCTAGCTGGGGTAACCATCTTCAAGAGGTAGAATAACAAACACAATTAGATGAAACCTATTTCAATGTAGTGGTATTTGATATTCTGTACTCTGTGTCTGTTATTCAATCAATAGGAAGCAATCCCGAAGGCCACCACCTCGACCAGAGAAAAGGTGATGTTTTCCTCAACCTTGCTTAATTTTGTTTGTTTGTTTGTTTGTTTTTACCTATTTTTCACCTATGTGACTCTCAACCTCTCACAGGAGATCACTCTGGGAAAGACTGTCCAGGTACGATCAGCTTCATCAAAAAAAATGCAATACGATATATTATATACAAATGTTTTACCTATTGTCTTTATCAAAATGTCTATAAGACAAAAGGGAAGGACTGGGAAACCTCCAAGGCCAGAAAAAAGGTTTGTCAACGGGCTGACTGCTTCACGATGAATACACAATACAATAAATATAATTTTCATATTAAAAATTTGTCTTCTACACAGGAGGTCGTTTTGGAGCAGATTTTCCCGGTGAGACAACAGATTTCGCCACGGAAGCTTGAATGACTAATCTGTGCTGCAGCCAGACTGCAGTATTCCTGGTGCCAGCAGGACCTTCTGTACTTTTTATGTATAGATTTCACATGTGACCACCAGAGGGCACTCTGGTGCTCACATTTTCACACTTGATGCGCTCGTCAATTTAACATTTCTCACCTTTAGTAGGGCAGAGGATCATGGTGTTGGCTGGGAAAATGACAGAAAGTCCAGGTACAGATTTATTTTTTTTATTTCAAAAGTAGTTTTGCCTCTTGGCGTCAGGCTGCAGAATAAAGTTGATCTAAGGTCCACTAAACCATTACAAACATTTGATATTGAAGATCACCCCAGCCCACTGCAAGACCAATCTTTTTTCATTTGATTTTTGGATATTCTGCACGCTGCACACTGCATTTTATTTATTTTCTTATTCATTTATTTTTTAAAAATAACTCTCTTTAATAAATGGGACCTTATATGTATTAAATGGGAAAGCTGAAATATCAATTCAGGTCTCTCTCTCTTTTTTTTTTTTTTTTTGCCTTTACAGAGTTGAAGACATCACCGTGTATTACAGAAGATAATTCTGATTCATGTCCCCTCACCACATCACACAGGCCTAGTGCTGCAGCAGACACTCCGCTGCTGCTTGCTTGCTTGTGGAAACAACTCCACCACTGTCTACTGGACCCAAGCATCCCAACAAACATTTCCACAATGAAATAAGTGACTTTTCTGAAATATGTAGAACTTATCAAAACAGTAACAGAAATGCTCAAATAATAACCTTTGTCTTTCTTTTAAATGACAGCTTGATTTCAACAGTACATGATGAAGATGTCAAATATAGTAGTTACAGTCTCCATTACCTTATTATTAGTATTATTATTCATGTTTACTTAAAAGATTAGTTTGAATGTAAAGGCTGGTTGGTGTGTGTTTAGGTGATGAGTACATTTTTTAAATCGAAATAATGTCTTTGGTTTACATTAATGATTATTATTGTCACTGAAAATGTGTTTAAATAAACTCATTCACAGCTCCAGCTGCTTAGATTTGTTAGTTTAATTGTTTGATTAGTTAATGGTGACAGTACAGAAACCTTAAAGTGATTTAATTATTATTGTTAGAAAATAGGAGACAAATCATTCAATCAGTTTGAAAAACAAGGCTGCCACAGACATCAAATTGAAGTTTATTTTCACACACATCAGCACTGTGAGGCTTACCTTCGGTAATAACCCTCACAGTGCTGATGTGAGTGAAAATAAACTGCACACACATCAGCACTGTGAGGGTTATTTTAGGTAATAACTAAACCCAATCCCACAAAGGCCATTGATAACGTGACTAGCTCTTTAACATATAACTTGTTTTCAACCTTTTTTGCAAAAAAACTTTGAAATGTTTTTGACAATTCCAGTTACAGAAAAAAAAAATCCTAATTAATAATAATAATTCCTTCTGTTGCTGACTATCTACAGATGTCAAAAAATTAAAAAAAAACAATGTTCTGTCTCAGAGACCAAAGTGGTACACAAACAAAATCATACTGCAAAGGGACTAAATTGTGTTTTAGTAGGCCTGGTCTACATGCTAAGCATTAGTTTGTGTGATAAGCAAAGAGGCGTGAGCCCTATGTGGCCATGTGGAGATAAGCAAGCTGAACGCCCAGGCGGGTCTTAAGTAAACATGACCAAAGAGATGAGCGTTGCCACCAGGAGCAGCAGGCTGGCGCTGGTGCTGATGGCGCTGTTGCAGTAGTCGCCCTGGCAGCATCTTATATCTCCCTTGATGTTCGCTTTGATGGTCGCATCGATGTGTTTTGAGCAGGTCTGATTGGTGGCGCAGCCCTTGGTCAATAACTTCTTCCCTTCTTTAGTCACTGAGAGAGGATGGGAATCCAGTTAGCAGTTGGTTCAGCTGTAGCGACAGCAATCACTTAACTCAGCTCCACCTGAATTGGAGAAGCAGTAGTCTTCTTTTCCCTCGCAGTTCAGGGTTAGTGTGCATTTTGGACCGCTGCAGTGATAACATTTTTTCCCATTGGGGGCTGACTTGCTTGGCTCTGTAGAACAGATATTATATATCCTTGTTTCCCCCTTTATAATCAGTCATGGAAGCTGTATTAAGCGTTTTATATGGAAATTAACTAATTTACAAAAAGCTCAGCACGGAGGGTAAAAAAAGTGAAAGAAATAACACATGTATGTGTTACCAGGGGCATCGTGAGTGTTGCAGAGATCTGAGGCGCAACACTTGATCGGAATTGCAATTCTGGAACTCCCAAAGTTGACTGAGCCTTCCACACACTCATGGGGCAGAAAGCAACTTTTAATGCGAGTGTCATAGAGTTTGGATCCACCTGAAACAAAGACAACAAGCTCTGTGAGGCCGACAGAGTTTGTTTCTTTACTCCAAAAACAAACAACCATGAAATGGTCGTTACCTCCATATGACATGATCCTCATGGCGCCACACAGATGGCGGGACGAGGGGCACACCTTTACTACATCCTTTCCGGAGGCTCCCGGTAAATGATTGTAACATTTTAAAGTGTATGCTGACCAAAACAAAGACAATCGCATATAAATAATGACAAAATAATTCCACTACAGTTATAAACACTAATAAACAACCTATTAATAACCGATAAATCATCATATTGCATAGAACACGTCAATTACTTCACTTTAAATGACCCAGACTGAAAAGATTCCAGAGCAAATATATTAACAACACAAAGAAATGGTTACCTTTTGGAAGTAGTATAATTCCAAAAATAAGAACTGGGAGATACATTTTGTCGAGTTGGAATATGGCAAAGTTTTACTTTCATCATATTTATTTTCAAGTGGGAGTTGCCGAACACTCAGAACACTCCTTCTTTGACACAGACAGCACATGGTAAATTTCACTTGATAGGCTGATAAACATAAGGCCTTAATCGTCTTATCAGCCGATTGCACCTTATTTACGTTCTGGAGCGTTTCCAGTTTACTAATCTGCATGACGGCAGACAGTCATGATGGTTTACCTCTCGCAGACTGTCGAACCAACATTTACACAGGAAAAGTTCTCTAATTAAAACCATTTGCTCACAACTCATTTCCTGGCTGTACTATTTTTACTTCCCTAAAGGGCAATAATCCTTAAAATGCAATTAAAAGTTATACTGCAGAAGTCTGTTGCAGTCAGAAGTAAAGGGATATTTTCATGGCTCTCACCCTGTTACCATCTATTGCACACCAGTTTTTATTAAGTTTTAATTTTGTGCCTCGAAACTGACGGTAGTATACGGAAGAGTGCATGATGACAAAAAAAACCTATTTCCTCTATTTTTTTTTTCTCATCAGTGGCCCAGATATCCTTCCGTATTGGTGATTATTCATGTGATTATTCACCACAACAACATGGTTTTAAACGATCCATGACACGACAGGTTGCTCCTCCCCTCCTGTTCACTTCAAATTTTAGCGTGAGTAGCATGTTAACATTTATAATTGTGCTTCTTAACACTCATTCTATTATAGTATAATAATGTTGTAATTAATTATGAACACACTATAATATTAAAAATAATGATGCTACCTTATAAAATAGTATAACAGAGACATATGCATTTTAAAAAGGGATTTTATTTACGCATTTTAAACATTGTATTTCTTTGTTTGACAGACATATGTACCATTAAGGCATTGTGATGATTTCTGTTAAAACAGATTTATGTTGTAGGCTGCACAAAGTAGTTTGCAAGAGAGATGCAAACTGGTTTTCATGTGAAAACAGGAAGCAAAAGAGAAGCAAACTTTAAAATGTAAGTCTACTTTGCAAGACTATTTGTCTGTGGATACATTAAGCAGGCCCCACATGGAGAAGATTTTACAAAAGGGTCTTTAGATCTTAGGAAAAAGTGATAAGAGGGATAAACGGTGCCACCAGGAGCAGCAGGCTGGTGCTGCTGGTGCTGGCGCTGTTGCAGAAGTCGCCTTGACAGCAGGTAACTTCTGCTCCTTGGTTCCCGGGAATCTGTATATTGTTGCTATTTGTGCAGATATCCGCGGAGGCGCAGCCCTTCATGGTCATTTTCTGTCCCCCTAAAGTCACTGAGAAAAAAACAATTATGCAGTCTGTAAGTGAGAGGTTTAAAACCAAAGGTGGCAGAGATACAGGTCAAAACTCATGCCATTTTTTTTTTCTAGGTATGTTGGGGATTTTTTTGGTAAGATTTTCATATGTAGGGTTATGTTGTGTTACCATTTGTAAGCAAATCACAATGTTCAAAGAGGATGATTATTTTCAGAAAAGCACCAGAGCAGCTGTTGTTTGAGTGTGTCCATGGTAAAATGGTCATTGACTGGGAAGTAAACCATGTTCCCACGCCCATATTTTACAGTATAAAAAATGATGTATTGTCAGTGAATAATCAGTCTTTCTGCAGAACTGCATGGGTTGAGGAAGTATAAATCTCACTGGACCCAACAGCTGGACTCCAGAGCTTATTGTTAACTTCATTCACTGAATCTTTGGCTGAAATATCCATATCCTTACCTGAGACTGACAAGCAGCGGTCCTCACTGCCCTTGCAGTTAAGAGTTTGATCACACAACTGCTCGATGCAGGTGTGGCATTTTCTGCCATTGGGACTGGAGCTGGCGGGCTCTGGAACACGTAAAAAGGAACTTTTTAAGCAGAACTTAAATGGAGACTAAGAAGATTGTAATGAATGAAAATGTCTGATTTTAATTCCAAGATAAAAGAAACTTAAAAACACAGTCTCTAAGAAAACAAGTCTGAACTTAACACACTCAACACACACGCACGCACGCACGCACACTTTGCCCTCAGGAATCACCATTTCAGTGAGTCATTTCCCCCACACTCCTATGGAATGTCACTTTTGTCTCTTTGACAGAGACCATTCCAACCGTCGGAATATTTAGTATCATTCTCATCTTACTGGCATCTATAAAAACACACAAACATGCGCATGTATGCACAAACGTGTTATGCATTTCGCACCTGGGATAGACTGCGTGTTGCAGAGATCAGAGGTGCAGCATTTGCTTGTGAATACGGTTCTCGCAATGCCAAAATTGACCGAGCCATTGAGACAGTGTTGAGGTTCAGTGCAGGACTTCATGATGACATTAGCCGCATTTAAGCTATCTGGGAAAAAAACAACAACAACAAAAAAACCACATTGATATGCTTTTCCAAGAACAAATGCTTGTTGACCTAATTAACTCAAAAACTAAAGGTTACATCTATGGTTGTACTTAAGAAAATTTCTTAAATATCAAGAACAGTGAGTATCAGTATTATTGTAAACATAAAATTGCATGTAAGCAGAGTTTAAGCACAGTTTTCATCTGAAGAACATAACATCCCATAAAGCATGAATGCTCTTACCTTGATGTGAAATAATTCTCAAGACGCCACAGTGGGTGTTTGATGCTGGACACTCTTTGACGATGTTGCAGGCTTCTTGGCCTAAACACTCATAGCATTTCAGAGTGGCAACTGATGGAATATAAAGAAATCAGATGAGATCATTTCAAAGACAATCACCTGTTCTCCATCAGCTGGCATTGCAATGAGGAAACTGAAGAGAACTCCTCTGAAACAAATGAAAATGAAAAAAAGAGAAACAGACAGGAGGACTGACCTTTTGGGAGAAGCGCAAAGCCAACGATCAGGATGAAGTGATGCATCTTGGAATGAGGGGATGACATCTCACCCGGCTCTTTTCCCAGTGGGGACTTATATGTGGTGGGAGGGACTCTTGCACAAAACCACTCCTTCATTTCCTTTTCCAAAAAAATGAAACTTACAGAAATGATGATCAGTTATATCAGTGAAACTTTTTGAAGACAAAACAATTTTGTCCATAATTTGGACTTTTAGAAAAATAACAGGTTCAATTCAAAGTGGTGCCTTTTAATCTTTGTTTTTTACACTTACAAAGAGACTTAAAGTAAATGGCTGTCAAAGCAAAAATAAAGGATAAAGAAGACTAGGTAGATTTCAAATGTCATTGTGAACATTGCAAAGTCATATGCACCAAATCCGTAACTAAAAAAATGTGCATTAACTATACACACTAAAAAAAATGCTGGGTTAATTATTCAACCCAACCGCTGGGTTATGAAATGGTTAACCCATTATGGGTTATTATAACCCGG
>BJFM01010311.1:0-26658 GCA_016586285.1 Arothron firmamentum
CAGTACACTTACACCTAAAAGAAAGCGGACACTCCTTTGAGGACAGCCAAGTACGGGTACTGGCCAGAGAAGATCACTGGTTTGAGAGGGGTGTCAAAGAGGCCATCCACGTCAAGTTGGAAAAGCCTTCCTTAAACAGAGGTGGTGGGCTCAGACACTTTCTGTCTCCCACATACAACGCAGTCCTCCAGTCCTTCTGCCAACAATTCAAAGGTTCACACAGTTTCACGACACCTGGTGACTCATTACCATGTCACCCAGCAGACAAAGGGGAAGCATCCCAAGTGAAACTAGGTCAACGACCTTGCCAACGACCCTGTCAACGACTCTCAGGTGACCACCCAGGTCATTAGCACACTCATGGTCCAGCCAACTAGTTTAGAACTGAAGAAGCCTTCTGGAGAGGAGACGAAACGTCTTCAAGATCAACCTTTCTAAGTCCAGTTGCCTACAAAATCTAACCTTGGATACCGATGACCTGGATGAATGAGAACCTTCACAGACGTAATGTTGTAGTAATAAATCCTCCCCCTGGCACAGGGCCCTTACAGATGCTATTAACAAGCGTTACAAAAACATCAACAAGGATCTGGTGAAAAATGTTGAGGTGAGTGAAGAGAAAGTAGAAAAAATAACCCTAATTTTTAAAATTTCCTGAAACTACCATAAATGGTAAATTACTGCCCTGTTCTTCAGTATGACCCTAAAGCCCGACTGATTGTAGTGGATGTGAAGAAAGAAATTGGCGATCGCAAGGCTGACGTGACCCAAATGGCCTACTACATGGAGAAAGATGTACGTGTTAACGTTACAGAACCCACTAAAAGGGAACTGTCTTCCCCTGACTTATTTTTTTCGTTGTTTCGTTTTTGTTCCACAGGTGAAAGTTCTGCCTCTGTTCCGGAACCAGGAGAAGTTTGAGCCTGTGGTGGGAGGCCAGAAGCTGGAAATGGAGAATATCCTGGTGTATTATGTGGACGAGGAAGCCCCAACGTTTACCATGCAGAACCTGTCTGGTGGAATCATCGCGGTCATTGTGGTGGTGGTACTGGTTGTGGTTATCGGCCTGGTGGTCCTGGTGAATGCACGGCTGTCTCACTTTGTGTTGGTGCGGGTTCTGTTTTAGCTGATTGGGCTCATGTCACGATTTCTCCACAGTTCTTCCTCAGAAAGCGAGACAGGAAGCGGTACAACAAAACTCAGGTGAGTTCGGTCTGTTTGTCCTGTTTTGTCTGCGGCAAAAGTTGGTTTTCTGATAACCAGACGCTCTTTTTCTCCAACAGCAAAGAGAGATGGAGGCCATGTAAAGTCCTCATCCTGGATGAAGTCGGCGCATACATCACCACTGAATGGGCTGTCTGATTGTGTTGGTAGTGCGCCATTTTCATAGTTTTATTTTGGTTATTAAGCTTTTTTGTATATGTTGTATATGGGGCGGTATACTGTATGTCAATGCTGATAACAAGGACAGGGCACAAGAGCTTTCTTTAAGTGTGCACCGCGAGGAGGCATTGGCACAAGATTTATCAGATAGTCAATGCTGGATATATCGAATGTTCCCTTCCCAATAATACAGCAGTATTCAAAAAGAATGAACGGAATTTATTACGCAATATTTTCTTAAGGAAAAGCGATAGAAAATGGAAATAAATGTATCTAGGCATTTAAGGAAAGAGATGGCGATATATATAGGAGACAACAGGAGATAACAGCCGTTATTCTCCCAGCAAGGGATTAATGTGAAGGCATGTTTAAGCTTCCATTCTACCTGAAGGTGGAGAGGAGCCTGGGTAAAGAAATGTCTGGGTGTGACACATACAGAATCATGTTCATCGTATATAGTGAGGCTCTTTGCTCCAGCCCCTCCCAGAATTGCTAGTTATAACCAGAGACATTGAAATTCTCAGCGTACATCCCATTGGAACAACCTAATGATAATGACATAGTATTCTGGTCCCTCTTTTTTTCTACATGAGATCACTCTATGTGTATGTGCCCATACTTTATGTCTTTTTTATGCACACTGCTCACCGCACCTTATATTTTATTTTGCACTAAAATCAATACTGCTTATGTATACTTATTGTATACATTTTTATTTGCATTTTATATTTTTATAATATATCTTGATTGTTCTTTTTATTTCACTATATTGTCTTGTGTATAATGCTGCTGCTGCTACATTGCAATTTCCCAGCTTGGGAGTAATAAAGTCTATCTATCTATCTATCTATCTATCTATCTATCTATCTATCTATCTATCTATCTATCTATCTATCTATCTATCTATCTATCATCAAATATCCCCATTCCAGCTGGTCAAATGCTTTTTCACCATTCATGGACAAAATAAGCGCTGGTAGCATCTGAATCATGATAAATTATGTTCAATAGTCATCAAATATCAAGGAAAAAGAGTATATTTTTAAGAAATTCTTTCTGGTTGGGGGAGTCAGAGGTAGAAGTCTCTCTAGTCTCGGTGCTGAAACTTTGACTAAAATCCTCTATTGTAGTATGCATGTCTAAATTTTGGAATAAATGTTCAAATGTGGGACCAGAAGCATGAAGTAAACTGGTGAAGTTGTTAAGGAATAATCACTTGACTTTTAGTCGTTTGTTTGCTGTTGGCACTGACCCGTTTTATTTGTGAGTTGTGTAGTTTTGAAATGTCTACTCTACACCCTGCCACATAGTGATATCAAAGCTCAGTAGATGGCTTTAAATTCTGTGTAATTTTGCAGTTTATTTTTGGCAGATTTGTTTTGTTTCAATTTGTTTTTAATTTTAAAAAAATGCTTTTAAAACACTTGTGGATGTTGGGTTTAATGGATAATCACTGTGGGGTAAAGGAACAAGCTAGCAGCCAGAAATGCTAGTAAAATACTTTTCAACATAAAAAACAGAAAAGAAAAAATAACTGTTCTGAAATCTAACAAGTTCATAAAACTAAAACTGAAAAAAAAAGTACTGAAGGAACTGGGGCCCGCTTCAGAAAGCGGGTTTAGCAAAAATTCTGAGTTAATTTGTTGTGATTTAAAGGAAACTCAGGGTTTTCGTTTTCAGAAAGCAGGTTCAGTGTAACTTACCGGGGTAACAGACTCCATTGAAATGAGTTTCTGCTGCCCTTGAAGCCTGCAGACTGTCGGGAGAGGAAGATTTATTTATTAAGATTTATTTGCACCCTCGATAGTTTATTTAACAGCATTATCAGCCCTCCTATCGCTGAAAGGCTCTCGGTTCAGAGCAAATTCTTTGTATTGTGTTTTTTTCCATTTATTTAGTTATTTATTTTTTTGCCAACGTTGTTTTTTTTTTTTGTTAATATAATATCAGTGAGCATGTGTCCAAGGTAACCGTCGGGCTGTAGTAAACGTTACTCTTGCACTCAAACGATTCTGAAACACGTTTGTAGTGTTAAAAAATCACAGACACCTGAGACATCTCATGGAAGTGTTCCACAGAAATCAGTCTGTGATTAATGGATGGCATTTAGTGAACCAACACTAGGTGGCGCTGGATTACCTCAGCCTTTTTTTTCTGTTGGCTATACATTAATGGAGATAAAATGTAAACATATTTCATCTTAACTTCCTGCCAAGTCCGTTGGGCTGCACCTGTGGCTCAACTACATGTACAGAATAGAAATGTTGAATTAAATGAGATGAAAAACCAAGACTAAACATTTCTTTCTTTCTTTTTTAAATCTCTCTCCAGTTACCATGCTGAATCACGTTATCCGCGTTCCATTGATAAGGCTTTTAGATATCAGTGCACGACTTGACAAGGCTTGATTAAACCAACTCTGAACACGTTTTCTGAAACCGAAAACTCTGAGTTGGACAGTTCAGAGTTTTCAACCCAGAGTTTAGGTGCGAACTCCGAGTTTGGAAAATCCACCTTCTGAGACGAGCCCCTGGTTGAGAATTGCATGAAATAGTGATGATTCACTGCTCTGTGAGTTTGTGTCCTACAACCACAGCAGCACTGCAAACAAACAAAAAAATGTAACAACTCGTTTAAGTGGTTTATGTAATTTTGTTTTTTTAACAGGCTTCTTCAGTTGTGACAGTTGTGGGAAACCAGTTTCTGTCAAGTATCCACTAGACTAATGGAGTAAAGATACAAGCAAAATCATGTCTATGCAAACAATTGTGCAAGAATTTTCAGTCACTGATACATTAGGTTATTTTCTATGAGATGCGTTTAATCATGTATAATTTGTTTTTGCAATTTTACAGTTTTTTAAGTTTATAAAATGTGTATTTTTTTTTAAAACCTAGAATAAATATTTGATACACTGCCAATTTTGCAGGTTTTCCCACTTATAAAGAGTGGAGGGGTCTATAATTTTTATTGTAGGTACACTTAAACTGTGAGACAGACAATTAAAAAAAACGCCACAAAAAAAAATTACATTGTCCTGTATTTCTTGACCAGGTTGGCGCCCACTGCAGAAGGGATTTTGGCCCACTACTCCATATAGATCTCTAGATATTTTCATGTTTTTCAGCTGTTTCAACTCCCCGTAAGGGTTTTCTACACAGTTCAGGTATGAAAACTGGCTAGGCCACTGCAGGAACTCGAAAAATGCTTCTTACCCAGCCACTCCTTACTTACCCTGGCTGTTTGTATTTTGGGTCATTGTTATGCTGGAAGAGCCAGTCGTGGCCCCAAATCTACATGGCCCCATCCATCCTCTCCTCAATATGCTGCAGTCGTCAGGCCCCCCTTTTCAGAAAAGCACCCCACAAGCATGATCGTTTGGGATGGTGTTCTGGGGATTGTTCTCATTCTCCTTCCTACAAACATGGTGTGTGGAATTTATTAAAAAAAAAAAAATCCTCATCTCATCTGACCACATTACCGTCTGCGATGCTGGATCATCCAGATGGTCATTGGCGAACTTCAGACGGCCTGGACATGTGATGCCCTAAGCAGGGGACCATGTGAACACTGCAGGATTTTCGGTTATACATCCGCACCCCTCAGGCCCTGATTGGCTTACCAATTTACACCTTTGTGTAAAAAAATTGCAAAATTGATGTCATATCAATGTTGTTTCTCCCCACTGTCTGGGTGTAAGTCACAATATATGGAGGAATGAGGTCTGCACTCTGTGAGTGCTTTACTAGTTTACTACTGTTGTCAGAATGCTAACGCTTCACAGAATTGTTGACATTTTTTTTTTTTCCAATAACCTATGCCTTGTTGTGTTTCAGTGACACAAACACAAGCCACAGTTGTGACTCAGCAGACTCCTCCTGCAGTGGGTGAGTCACAAATATTCTCTGCTGGTTTCTGTCTGGGAGGTACCTGTCAGTGATGTCATCCAGGCCCAGAGTATTGACAGTTTCACAATATTGATGTTGGAAGGTATTTGTATACTCATGGATTTTAGCTCAATGAAACATAAAAAAAAAAAAAAAGAATTTGAAAAAAAAGGACTGAAAACACTGCTTCAAGGTAATTAAAAAGAAAATAAACATTAACCACTGTATGGGTTCTATTTCGCTTCTCCTAAACAACCAGAGGCAGTGCATAAGCACTGGATAACAACGGCTGTGCTAGCACATGTCGAGTGTAAATATCAAAGTCACCTGAGACCCCTGCACAAGCTCTCGGAGGCTCTATCTTCCGGTGTCAGCAGACGACCTGTTCCCTTAATTCTTTTCACAATCGCGTGTCGAGGTGTAGGTGAGTACCCTGCTGTTGACTCATGTGTCACTGGTCCTGTGCAGCCCTGTACCTCTGCTGTAGCAGTAACGGACTGCATGAGCAGGTCAGTGTAAGTGTTTCTTATTAAAAGAGAACTGTTTTCTATTTCTTTTCACAGTTTGGGATTCACATTTGAAGGACTGAACTGGGACTGGAGAAGCTGGTGTTTCTGCTACCCTCTCTCTCCCCCACCCTCCTCCATGATGTCTGTGATGCATTATTGCAGGCTTATGCCCACCAGATGATCAGGTCAGGGTGCTCCCCTTCGTCCTCTACCCGTCTCTCAAGGTCTTTACCCGGTGTGTGGTAACAGCTCTGGCACAGTTACAAGCTGGGGGGGTGAAAGTGCCACAATTCCTAGACGATTGGCTGGGGTGTGCACCTTCTCAGGCCTGGGTGGTTCTGGATGAGTCTCGCTTTCTGACGCATGCGGCCCGGTTGGGGCTCAGGACTCAACTGCCGAACAGTTGTCTCGTCTCAGATGTGAACGACATTCTCCATCTTCTCATGAGTTGATTTTCACCTGCTGATACGGGAAGGTGTAGCCTCCCGGAGCTCGTGCAGGGCTCACGTGTGACTTTGTTGATATTTGCACTCGACATGCACTAGCCTGGACGGGGTTATCCAGAAAAGTGAGGGTTAGGGTTAGGAAAGAAAAAGAAAGTCAAAAAACACTCAGAGAGCACAGACCTCCACCCAGCAGCCTATTTCTCAATAAATTATGACTTTCACCCAAAACAACCTTATGCATGTCCTTGTAGTAGGAGAAGCTGTTCCAGCATCCTCTTTTCCTTAAACAGAGGATGTTGAACTTAAAAATAATTGTACATGTTAACCGATACCAGAAGTGTTGCATACTGTATATACTGGCAGTAGTGATACAAAGTTACATAACATAGCAGACTGCTTACGATCAATTTCTTGATGATCACAAGTCCCTGCAGAATCCAGAACATCCGCAAACATTTAATCATCTGTTCCTTGGCTCATTGACAACACTTCCTGAAATTTTTCATAAAATCTATTCATACATTGAGTTATCTCACTAACAATCAGGCAAACAAACAATCACTGCCTGCCACATAGCCTCTGCACTGAAGTATGAAATAATCTATTACCATAGGCAATACACATATAACAGTTAGTATCGTTTATGTGTGGGTATGTGTAAGTGAACATACCTGTATGTAAACATGTGAGTACATTAAAACAAACAAAAAATCTGAGAACCCTAAATGTCAGAACACATCAGACATATTTGCACTTGGTGACAGATTGGTACCTTTCAGTCCCACTCTCATAATAAGGTGTTTATTTCCAAAGGTTGTTCTAGTGAAATTACTTAAAAATGATTTTTTTTTTTTTTCTGTTTTGTTTTGTTTTGTTTTTATCACAAATGGAGAAGAAAAAAACAAGCCGAGACCGAGAGGAAGAGAGCGAAACCAAATATGGTCATAACGGATATCTGGTGCGCTGATTCTCGCGCGCCTCCAAGGTCTGTGACCAATAAAGAAATGGGTGTGACGTCACGGGATAGTTGCTCTCAAAAAATATACGTCACTCTTATCGGTTTCACAGGAGGTAATCAGTAACGAAACTTCGCTTCGGCTGTGCTCGTGCTGTTTCGGAATCCTTACCTGTGCGCTTGCGCGCGCTTGCCGCGTTTCCTGACAAACGGGTTTTTAGGAGGACACACCTGCGGGAGTAAAAGGGAGCGCCGCGAGCTCGGACGCCATTCTTACCTGTGTCTGACTCCTGGTCCGGGCAGATAGGACACTAAACTCCACAGGAACCTTCGCTTCAGCGGTTTTGAAAGACTTTAATCATGAAACTTTGGATCGTTCTCATTCTCGCCGGCTTCGCCTTGGAAGCTTCTGCTCAGAGCTGTAAGTAGATTCCCTTCTTACATTTAGTTGCTAAAGTTTTCTTTCCTCTTTTTAAACTTTCTTTCAAAAACCACCAGTTATTTGACATTATTTTACACACCTGTCTAGATACCTTTATCGTTTATCATTCGGTGTGTTCCACTCGCTTTATTTTCACGCCTAACTGCTTAATCCGCAGTGTTAAACGCGTTTTTCTCGACTAGCTGGGGTGTTTTCTGAGCTGCGAAGTGTGTCGTTGCTGGGTGGGGGTTGGGAGGCCTCCTCCCGCGCTCTGCTTGGAGGAACCAACGCCCAGGTGCTGGATGAACCTGCTCGTCCGCCTGTCCTGTTTATGGACCTGTTCAACTTAGTATCTGCGTTGATTACGCCGACAACCTTGTTAAACGCATTTAATGGCTAAGACTCTAAAATTTGCCCACCTAAGATTTCAGTCTAATTCTAAGGCATCTCATTCGTGTGCTCAGGTTCTTGTGAGACCATGAAGTGGGCCACTTGTGACGGAACTCCATGCAGCTGTCAACTTTTCGTGGATGAGAATGTCAAACAACCACTGGACTGCACCAAGTGTGAGTATGAGTGGAAAGGATTTGTATGAATTTCCCCCCTTTTAGCCTCTAATGATGTCTTTCACCACCTCAGTGATCCCCAAATGCTTCCTGATGAAGGCAGAGATGTATCGAGCCAGAAAAGATTTGGGCACTCGTTCTGTGGGAGGAAAGCCCATTGAGACCGCCTTTGTGGACAACGATGGAGTCTATGACCCCGATTGTGAGAACGACGGTAAATTCAGGGCCAAGCAGTGCAACAACACTGAGAAGTGCTGGTGTGTGAACAGTGCTGGCGTGCGGCGAACTGACAAGGGCGACAAGAACCTGAAGTGTGAAAAGCTCGTGGAGACACAGTGAGTAGTCCGTCCTGAGGAATGTAGCATTAGCACGAGCGCAACAGCCACTTATTCTCATTTCCTTTCAGCTTTGTTCGGCTGCAGCTCACACACAAAGAAACAAAGAATGAGGTCGAAGCTGCAGGTCTGAAAGCGTAAGTATTTATTCTTGATTTCCTTAGCTTCAACTGAAAGAAGGGAACGTTGTAGTAATAAATCCTCCCCCTGGCACAGGGCCATTGCAGACGCTATTAACAAGCGTTACAAAAACTTCAACAAGGACCTGGTGAAAAATGTTGAGGTGAGTGGAGAGAGAGTAGAAAAAACAACAACAAATTTTTTAATTTCCTGGAACTAAATGGTAAATTACTGCCCTGTTCTTCAGTATGACCCTAAAGCCCGACTGATTGTAGTGGATGTGAAGAAAGAAATTGGCGATCGCAAGGCTGACGTGACCCAAATGGCCTACTACATGGAGAAAGATGTACGTGTTAACGTTACAGAACCCACTAAAAGGGAACTGTCTTCCCCTGACTTATTTTCAACGTTGTTTCATTTTTGTTCCACAGGTGAAAGTTCTGCCTCTGTTCCAGAACCAGGAGAAGTTTGAGCCTGTGGTGGGAGGCCAGAAGCTGGAAATGGAGAATATCCTGGTGTATTATGTGGACGAGGAAGCCCCAACGTTTACCATGCAGAACCTGTCTGGTGGAATCATCGCGGTCATTGTGGTGGTGGTGCTGGTTGTGGTTATCGGCCTGGTGGTCCTGGTGAGTGCACGGCTGTCTCACTTTGTGTTGGTGCGGGTTCTGTTTTAGCTGACTGGGCTCATGTCACGATTTCTCCACAGTTCTTCCTCAGAAAGCGAGACAGGAAGCGGTACAACAAAACTCAGGTGAGTTCGGTCTGTTTGTCCTGTTTTGTCTGCGGCAAACGTTGATTTCCTGATAACGAGACGCTTTTATTCTCCAACAGCAAAGAGAGATGGAGGCCATGTAAAGTCTTCATCCTGGCTGGAGTCTGCGCGTACATCACCATTGAATGGACTGTGATTGTGTTGGGAGTGCGCCATTTTCACCATTTAACTGAGGAATTGTAAAGGAACAATCATGTGTGTGTTTTGTTTTGTTGTGTTTTGGTTTTTTTTTGCTTTTTTTTCTTGCTGTTGGCACTACTGGTACACCATTTTATTTATGAGTTGTGTAGTTTTCCACTCTACATGCTGTGGTCTGCTGAAAACAGGCTGGGCAGGTTGCCAACAAAGTGATACTAACACTCGCTGGATGGTTTTAAATTCTGTGTCATTGTACAGTTTATTTCTTACAGATGTGTTGTTTGAATTTGTTTTTAATAAAAATGCTTTTAAAACACTTGTGGAGCATGGTGGTGTTTGGAAAATCACTGTGGGGCAGAGTAACAAGCAAGCAGCCGGGGAGGCTAATAAAGTACTTTCAAACAGTAAAAATTAGCCCAAAAAAAGAAACTTCTGAGCCAAGAAGCCTTAATGAAAGCTGGTTAATGACATGGGTCCCTGGGGTGTGGCTGTTTGTTTTTCACAGCTTGGTGTGAAAACAATTGAGGTGAACCAGGAAGAAGAACTGATACTACTAGAGTGCTGTATGAAACTTCAGCAGTGAGTCAGCTGGTTACTCATTTTTGCTGTGTGGATGTTTGACCCTGAACCAGTTTGACCGGTTTACAATTTTCTATATGTTCACAACAAATATGTCAGGAAACTGTGAGTTTGTTGGGGTTTGTTTTTCTTTTTTTTACTGCAGCCGTAACTTGAAATTGTGAGTAAACAGAGAAGTCAGCGCTGCGCCGCGGTTGATTCGCTAACATTTTGTATTAAAATGGCTCCTGTGAAAAGTTGCTCGAGTGAAAAGCCGTGTTGTGCTTCTTTAGTGTTGGTCTAATTCAAAGGGTGTGCTGTCACAACAGGATTGTTCTGTGGAGGCAGCCCCTGTCCAACCTGTAATCTGCAGCTTCAAAACTATGTCCTGTGGCCTTTTTTTCCATTTTTTTAACCCACTGAAATGAATCAAGTGGGTCAATCACAGCAAGTAGGAATACTGCAATACTACAAACATGAATGTGGACTTTGATCCAGTTTGGAGATATTTCTCTTGTATTATAGCTCACTTGCCTCACCTGCCTTTTCCACCCTCAGGATGGTCCCTCCCTCCATCTCCATAGCAATGGAGGGACAAAAGTATGTCTGTAACCAGTTCAGACAGGTGGGGGATTGTATATCATGCCCCTCCCCCATTGCTCTCCCTCCCTCCCCCCCACCTCTCTTTCTCTCTCCTGTGAAGGAGATAAAGGTGTGCCACTTCCGCTCTGCTGCAGGTATCGTCACGTCACCCACATTTGCACCAATGAGGACGCGGCATGGCAGAGAAACCATGAAGAAGGTGGAAAAGAAGTATCACCGATTTGATTTGTAGAAAGATTTAACTGGCATCTCATAAACATTCCAAAGTTTTTCTGCCAATCAACCACTTGTATCAGAATAATTAATATAAAAGCTGTATAAGCTATAAATTGAAAGAAAATCCTTTCAAATTATGTGTATGAGTGTTTTTTTCTTTAAGTTATATTGATTCAGTGTCAGATGCAGCTTCTTAATTAAGATCAATTATTTTTTTGTAGTTATTTTTTTCAGAGAATATAACACAAAAATATTATACATTCATCAACACAACAGTATGTTTTTTTTAACTGCACTTTATTCAAGCATGACTCCAAAGATTATTATCTGATTTAAATAAATAAAGGAAATACACTGGGTGAGGGTACTAAGAGCAGTTCCCTCTTTAAAAGGGAACAACAGAAACATCCCTTTTTGACTGAGTCACAGACAGGTGATCAATACAGACGAGCTATAAATCGCTATAATCCTAATGTTTGTATGCTCCCAGTGCAACATTAATTCCGTATTTAAAAGCCTAATTCCAACCTCCTGCATGATAGCTGGTGAAATATGTTGATTTTAAATGTGTAATGGTCATTAGTAGTTGAACTGTCCGTTTAACAGACAGTCACATGATTGCGCTATTGTTGCACCTCATATTTAGGTTACACTGATCACAACACCTGATAGTTCTACTTCATTAAAACACCTTCATATGTAAAAAAAGAAGTCTCTTCCTTTCTCTGTAACGCTCAGCAGCCAGTTATATTTCCATAACCCTGTTCCTTTTCACGTCCTCTTACCTTTCTGTTAAAACACACACAACATTGAAAGGAAGCTGCTTTTGTTTTGGAAGTGTGTGTGTGTGTGATTACAGATTTACCAGCCCTCTGGCTGCTCAGTAACCAGGAGCAGGCCCAGTTTCCCCCTTTGAATGTTGATCTTTGCCATCCTAACTGTCAAAACCAATGGCTCACAACCGTACATCTGTCTTCTCCAGGATTTCTATAATCATTCTGATTTTTAAGTCAGATTATTGCTTCTTGTTCTCGTGAACGAGGTGGGTCCATTGTGCAGAGACGGTCAGGGTTTCTGGTCCTGGTAGAGTCTCCAAATGGTCTCTTAAATAATCATGAGAGCTTCTGCGGCTGATAATTAAATCATTACACACAATTAAAGTGCTGCAAAAGTTGCCCCTGAAGTTCTGTACTTGTAAAAATCCCCGCACCCCAAACAGGAATAATTTGACATGAAATAAAAACTGTCATTTCTGGTTAGATAAGACTTTTGTTCCAGGTTTGAAAAATTCAAGGCCCAAATCATCAGTTCAAGCAGAACAAAATCCAGCAAAGAAGCACATGACGAACTGAACAAAACACAGAAAGATCTCAAAATCAAATATAGATGCTGCACATAAATGAACCTATTGCCATGCAGTGTTTTTCAATAAATATCTTGTTGCAAATTCAATACTGATTTATGCTATAAACAAACTAAAACCTTAAAACACTGAGATTTTTTTTCGTCCACTTGCGTTTTTGCCTTTATGAGTTAAAGCATGATGTCATCCACTCAACATAGGAACCAGTCAGAGCAGAAGGATGTAAAACAGAATGCAGACTACCCATGCACACCTGACACCTCGGCATAGGAATTCTGATCCCAGATGTTCTCCGGGTCAGCCAAGATGCAGCACTTGTGTCCCAGATGGTCTGGCTCTTCTTTCCAGAGGCCCTGGGGACATACTGACTCTGACAAGTCCTCTGCGATCTGTATTCTTTTTTTATATTAGTAGACATGAGCTTGGTTAAATCCAGCACATCTGCACACTCTCAGCTCAGAAGGCAGATCCTGAGGTGTGCACGAATTATTCTCCGAAGATAAAGCGAGCGTGGCATCACAGCAGTGTGGGAGACTTGCTGGGGCGTCCCAGCGCTGGTGGGGATTTGCTCCTCAGCTCTTTGCTCTTCAGGCTGATCGGCTGGGCCGCCATTAAAGCGGGCGCAGACATGTGGTGGGCGGTGGCCTTCTGCAGATGGGCATTGTTGATGTAACTGGAGATTAGGAGGGTGATCTCACGGACCTTTTGATGGAAACAAAAGGAAAAAGGGGTGTCAGTGGGAGCATTAGCAGTTGTATAGCATATGAGGTTCATGTTCCACCTTTTGAAGGACATTTTATCTTGACAGCAGGCGTTTAAATGTGACAAATCTGAGGAAAGGGGTCTGGTTGTGTCGCTAACCTTGGAAGCATCCATAGCAAACAGATGTTTCACTGTAGCTTTGTCTTTGGTGGTGTTGGTACCCACGTCCTGTCCCACCACCAGCATAAAGTCTTGTTTGCAGCCTCCAAACGTCAGCACATTCTTGTAGGGATGAGACACCAGCAACTTCTGGACACACACATTTTCCTGATGAGATTTAAGGCCATAAAACAGCCAACCTGCATCACACCCGAGACTGAGTCCCTTATTGTTCCATAGCATTAACATCCAAATGAAAATGAAAAATGATGTGTTTGAGGCTCACGGATCCTTACAACAGAACTGAGCTCCAGAACACTGAGACCATCTTCATGCACTGCCAACCAAACACGCACATTCTGCTCTGGAGACGGGGTGATGGACTGGAAACACAGAAATGGAAAGACCACCAGTGATAGCTGTGGACATTGTCATACAAACACTATACTAAAGGGAAAAAACAATACTATATCGCTTAAAAAATTGTTTTTTTAAAGAGTTTCATTGTCATTTTATGTACTATTTTCTATATATATATATATATATATATATATATATATATAAAATTGTTAAATAAATATTTTCAAAGTCAAAAATGACCTCTGCTTCGAATAATTTGGCACCAAAGAAAGGCCATTTCCGGGCAACAGTCAGGTAAATCCTGATACACTCAGAGGAGCTTCGACCTCTGAGGGAGGCCCAGCGGCCAGAGAGACGCTGCAGCAGCTGGCTGAAAGCAGAAAGAGCATTTTGATCTTAGTTCCTCTGATGATGAAGTGGTGGAAGATGTGAAACGTTCTCGTGTGGTGGGAATCTACCCGAGCTGCTCCTCAGACGCGGCCCTGCGGTAGTGTTTGGGGTAAAACCTCTCCAGAACCTGCTTCAAGGTTTGGTTGGACTTGGTCTGGGCTGATCCAGGAGCCGAGAAGGGACGCTCAAAGTCTCCAAGCTCCACCTGAGCACAAACACAACACTCTCGCTGGGAAAAACAAAGACTTTCTGGAATCCACCTGGAACAGGTGTCCATTCCATCACCCACCCTCACGCCTGCGGGAAATTTAGCATCTCCAGTTCAATTTCACTAACATTGTGCACTTAAATTAACCCGACTGAGCAAACAACATCGTCAAAGCAAAAGTATTCATTTTTTGGGATAGCATCTTCTTCCGTCGGATGAGACCTGAGCGAGCAGGGCAGCCATCTCCAGAGCCAGTTCTTTGTTGACGGGGAAGTGACCCGCCACAATGGCCTCGTTGGTCTGATAAGCCAGCAGCAGCCGCTCCCTCTCCGACTCTCCCCTGACCTGGAGGGAGAAGTACAGCCTGGGGGGAAAAATACAGACAGGATGGGAAAAAGTAGAAAAAATTCTAACAAAACAAAAAAGAAATGAGTTTCTTTTATACATGGAAAATTGCTCACTTTTACAGTTGAGCTGCAATATTAAGCGTATTTTCATTCTTATCATTTTTGCATACAGCAGACATTCTTTACCTTTTGAAGCTTTATTACATTCATATTTTGCATGATTTTTATACGTATGTGTTCATATTTATTCATGTTTTTCTACTATTTCCAATGCAGTGGAGTAGCAGTACTCATGCACTCAGACTAATGAGCTCATCTGTTATTTCTGAACAGATTATCACTTGAAACAAAGAATGCGCAGTGGAAATTTATACTGCATAAATGTTCCGGTGAATGGTACAAGAAAGGAAATTGCATTTCATCTGCATGACTTCCAGGCACCTGTTCTTGAAGGTGAGGCGGACGGTCCTGGTGTTTTCGGACTTGCCTCTGTGCTGCTCCTTAGACGCCTGCTCCCACTTGGAGATGATGTCACAGATCTGAGGAGGACGTGCGTCCTGTTTAAAAAGCAAACACTTGCTGTGCGCAGGAGTCACTGCATCAGTAAAAGGTGCACCTTGATGTCTCCTTGCAGACAGTGCTCCAGATCTCGCCCTGTCGGGTCATCGGTGTACAGGCTGAACCCAGACAGTCCAGTTTTCCTCGTACCAGTATCCTGGTTTAGGCGACACTGAAACTCATCCACCGTGGTTGAGGCATCAAAACTCACCACCTATGATAACATTGGAACACAAATCAAAAGCAATGATATTAACATTCATTTCTGTTTCAAGAAATTCTTTTATCTCTTGAGCAGAATGCACATGGAAGTTGGTAAAAAATAAAAATAAATATCCCAAAGCCATAACAGATCAAGTTCACTGATGAAGTGACCTGTTTTTGTAAAGAAATGTGTATTTTGTGTTCTACAGCTTGAGTATAAATTGCTCTGAGCCTGTGTTTTCAGTTTTCCTCGTTTTTTTTTTCTTGCTGTCCGGTTCTGCACCTTCTCCAGAGGGCGTGGGTGATCAGGACGAGGTGATCTCTCATCTCGAGAGCATCTTGCCCGGTTCCCCGCCTCCTCTCCACGCATCTCTGCCCACCCTCTACACCTCAGAGCCTCACCAATAAACGGTTCTTTGCAAAAGCTAAATTGCTGTCTCCTGCCTGCTTTTGGGTCCTACCTGAACTGAAATGTAACTAAAAAAATAATATTATCTTACGGAAATCCAGTGATATAAGTGACGGATGAAGCACATAAAATGGACTAAGTGCTCACAGAGGTGATGCAAAATGTTCCAGTTAACACGGGAGCACCTTTTCGGTCCAGTGAATAAAACTTCCTTCAAGAGAATCCTCAACTATGCCTGTGCATGAAAACATGTTTTTACCTGGTAGGTGTTGTTGAGGAAGTGCACAGGCACGCTGAACGGCAGGGAGTGATGATAGGGGTTCCTGAGCAGGATGGACAGGATCTCCATACGGGACGGCCTGGCCTGCCTCTCGCCCTTCTGCTGAGTGCGTTCCATCGAGCGCTGGCAGTAAATGGCATACTTGCCCACCTCAGTCCTGAAGACGACATAGCACAGAGGTGGTATCCTGCAGGGGTGATCCAGCGTCTGCCCTGACCCCAACCACAGCCAGGGGCCACCGGAAAGGAAGCAGAAACTCATCCTGGTCCAACAGACCTTAACACACACCGTGCACCACCATACACACCACAAAAAAGGTAGAGCAGGCTTCACGCTGTATGTGTTAAGTAATTATTGAAATGTTTAATGCTGTTATTCTGCTAAACTTCTGGACACAAAAGGCTATCAGCTTAAATGTGTCCATGTGACTAAACATGTGATTCTTGTGCTGGTCTGTGTTTGCGGATCGCTGACGTGCCGTCACCTGGACTCCGCATGTCGTCTGAGGTGAACCTGGAGAAGCCACAGAAACGGATGCTGAGGCAGAAACAGACCTACACACAAGGCTAGAAACTGCCAGCCCTAGAGAATCAAAAAACACAAAAACATGATCAGAAAACTCATCATCCCTGCTTCTGAGTTAAAAAAAACAAAAAAACCCCCACATGTAATAGTGCTGCCACCTAGTGGTGACCATACTGACCTGCAGGGGTCCTGGGAGGCCGTGGGGCTGCCTCCTGCGGGTCTGTTTGATGAGCTGGCAGAAGAACTCGTTCTGAAGCTCCGGGTGCGTCAGACACACCTGCAGAGCGCTTTGGGCCAGTGACACATGGTAGTCGATGGCTGGAGCATCAATGGCCACGTTGATGAAAAGCTGACAAGTCTGAGGAGAAAGATAAAGGCACAGGTGACACACAAATTCACACTCGTCAGTTCACCTGTGTTGGCTTGACCAAAACGAACGGCCAGTCTGTCATGTCCAGAATAACAAGTCTAATCTAGTGCACATGGTTACCTTAAAGAGTTTAACGGCTTCTGTTTGCAGAGCTTGTGAGGGCAGCGTGGTCAGAGGAGACGCCAGAGCCTCCTTACTGAAACACATTATGGGATGCCTCCAGCTCTGAGATGCTGAAAGACAAACACATGTAGCTGCTAAGATTTAAGCAGTTTCAAAATGGTCAACAAAAAAAATGATTGCAGACTCAACTTCATCAGAGGCTGTCCTAAAAAAACTGATCTCTCTGATCAAGTGTGGGGTAAAAATAGAGAAATAGCACCCAAAAAGAAGGGACCGATGACACTCACTTGGCTCTCCATCCATTTGAAAGAGTTTTCCAACCAGTTGCTCAAACTCTGTGCCAAATTTACCCACCATGGAGCCCACCGCCACAGACAAATGGTACAGCCACGAATCCTACAGAGCACAAACAGGTTCAAGGCACGCGACCTTTAGGGAGCTCCGCACGGATTGCTTTTTCTTGTTTTGTGTCACTGTTTAAAAGCTTTGCAGTAACGCACTTCCCCAGATGTTAAGGAAATTCTCCATTGCTGGCTTTTCTGTGATGCTCCAGAAACCTTTGCAAACTGATTTCAACATATTTGGAAATTAATGGTCGCTTTTTTTTTTTTTTTTTCTAACCGAGCAACTTCTGGTGATTTTCTGGTTTATCTGTTTACCAATTACCCTTTGTACCTACTTATTAACAATGTCAGAAAAGGATCAAAGGTTTGTTACTTTGGTAAATCAACTGAGACATTTACTTTCTTATCTGCAAATGTAGAAAGTCAAGCTGAGCATTTGGGTGGTGCTGACCTTCTCATGGTGGGACTCAATGAGCAGGTATGTTGGTCCTTGCTCTTGTGGGTGGATGGCGATGGTGAAAGGTGCTGGCTGTAAGCCGCGCCCGCCAGCCTTCAGGTCACCGTCCGAATCTCTCGACTTGTTGACCTCCTCGATTCCGGCCTCCCACAGTTTAATCTGACCCAGGGGGAACTGAAAACGCACAGAAGAACGATAGCCAGCTAAAAGCCCCGAGACGCAGCAATATCAGCCATTTTCCTGTCGTATTCGGAAAGGAATCCCACCTTATCATCCTGGCTGCGGAAATAGTACAAGGTTTTGCCAATCAGAGCGCACCAAACTCGCTTAGAGTATCCATGCTTGACCTGTCAGGGACATAGTCCGACAGCAGACCATCAGTGCTAATACTGAAGCTAATTGTCATATTTCAGCTGTTTGGAGCTGTAAGGAACTTGTAAATATGGTTTAAAAGTGGCTGGAAGGGCGGAGGCCCACTGATGAGCTGGCCAACCTTGGTGAGCAAACCCTTCATGCTGGGGCGGACGTCCGGCTGGGTGAAGAGAGGACTGGCGGCCTTCACCCTGAGGACACTGTGCAGCACCCTGAGCCACTCCTCCAGCAGGTTAGGAGAGTCAGCCTTCAGGTAGCACACCCTCTTCCCCGTCACTATCTGCACACCGCAACACAACCGAATTCTGTCATGTTTCCCTATTATTGCGTGGAATGTTGTTTCTGTTTGATCAGACATTTGACGATGTGCAAAGCTCTCAGGGCTGATCACCTGCAGGACTTGTTTTCCATCTCCACGAGCAATGCTGCTGGTGCCGTTGACCTCAATCTGACCCTGGGGTTTCCTGATCACATCGCTCTGTGGACAGACACGGAGCAATTACTCAGTCAAAATCTTCTCCCGCAGAGCACAAAGTCAGATCGTTTCTTCCAACAATGTTCTCGACAGCGGATACAGGATGAAATGTTGCCTAAAACCCACAGGCGATTTAAAGTAGAGCAGCTCTCCATCTTTAAGGACAAACCAGCGTCTCTTCCAGGTCTTCTTCCAGGTCTTCACCATTTTCAGCAGGTAGCCTGACTTCTCCATGGGTTCCTGCAAGACACAGCAAGGCACAGTCCAACAGCGGACTCATGTATCCAGTCCAGGCGCTGCAAACATTCAACATAATCGCTTCGAAGTGATAGCGAATTTGGTTTATGATATATATAAATTCATCTTTTATATAATATACTGTACAGCCTTATGTCACTTCTTCATCTGTCCATGGTTGACGAAGATTTTCCATTCAGAACACATCGGCAGAAAGCTGTGCGCACGGCCATTTTCAGGCAAGCACCGGCGTTTGTCAATCTGGACACGAGCGCTCCATGCGATCAAATCTCACGTCGGGTCCGACATGGTGGGCGCAAGCACGGATTCGTGGCGAAGCGCAGCAAAATCTTAAAAAAAAATATCTAAAAATAATGATAAAACGAACCTGAAACTGGTCAGGCAGCCACAGATGAAAAAGTAAACGAATACCACTAAATAAAAGAAATATACTTGTCTGTTTTTACGGAAGCGTTTTGCTTCACCTGATTAAAAAAATAACAACACGGTTACACGTCCTTGTTAACCTCCACCCCAGACTGGAGGGGATCAACCTCCAGCTGGAAAAGTTGAGTTTCTTTCTCAGGTTTCTTCTCTTGCGCGCGTTTCTACGCCAGATTGATAAATGAGGGCCAGCGTGTTCCGAGAGCTCCGGGGCTCATTTTAACAATGGAAACCAGACTTGGGATCTCGCTGGCGGACTCACGGTCTTTCCATTGTCGCTGGCAGTGGAGCAGGTCTTCGGGAGCTTCTGCTCCGGTTCGGAACACTCGGTGTCAGTGGAGTAGGCGTCAGGAGGGATGGCGTAGTCGCTCTCTGAGGTCATGGAAGACATGGACACAGCTGGACAGGAGGACAAGACACAGCTGAACATATCATTTACGCATCGGCACATCTGTAACTTTCATTTAGCTTGAAGTTCTTGCTGCTTTATTTGTGACTGCGGTTATTTTTTAACGCGTCGAAGAGGTGACTGGACAGTTGTCCCACGACCAGGCTTCACCTCGGCCGTGGTGACCTGCGCCCCGAGCGTGTAAAACTCCCTTTCTTGCGTTCGTGCCGTACCTCTCTTGAGCGAGCGAGGGCTGCCTGGGCTGCTGTCTTTGAGGGAGCTGGAGGAGGCGTGGGAGCTGCAGACCGAGGAGCTGTCCTCCTCTCCAGAACTGGAGGACTCCTCTGAGCTGGAGGACTCTTCTGTGAAGGGACTGCTGCTCAGCATGGTGGCTTTCTGCGAGAGCAGTGCACACACATTACCGGAGACCTGAAGCACCTGAAAGAGGGATTCCTAAAGAGCGAAGCCGCGCTTACCCCCTTCAGAGACGTGTACACTGGTGTCGTGATGTTCTTGTAGATGAGGGACGTGTACATGACAAACGCAGGATAGGAGGACTGCAGAGAACGCTCTGCGACACAGACCCGGCGGTCGGTTAAGATCTCTGAGACTCAGACCAGGATGAGGTAGTGCACAACGACGAGTGGTACCTTTACTGGCTGCATCCGAGCAGGACGTTTCAGACAGCCGGATTCCCGATTTAGCCACAGCGTAGATACGACTCTCCTGTGGACAACAGACAATCCTCATCAATCTGTTCCACTGAGAGCGCCCTGCGTCCTGATTACCAGGCATCACAGGAGAAACAATGAACGAAACCATTTTTTTAATCAACAGAGAGAAACCGAAGTGGGATTTATAGATTGCATTGATTATTTTTATGTAAATATAACCTCAAAATATATTTAGCAGAGTAAAAACATAAGAATACTGTCTTATGTTTAATATGTTCACATTCAGACCAGACCATGTGTGTTTAGAATCCTTGAACTTTGATCTGGTTTTGGTTCTAATGAATTGACGTGATCCGAAAAATCCAAATCATCCGATTTCAGGAGAAATCAGAATATTTTGCAAACTGCACAATGTGATTTATGGGATGTACACGACAATGGCCTTTTGTCTATTCTGAGAAATTAGATTAACACACCCAGATTTCTCCCCAGAAACACCAATGAGCATATTTACCAGAAAAAAAAAAGACAAAAGAAAGAACGTGAGGAAATGTGTGGTGTATGTCTGTCGTACCCAGGAGGGCAGCCTGTGCAAAGGAGGCGTGGGCGGTGCTGAGCTGTCACTCATTTTGGGGGATGGCGGTAAGGGAAGTGCTGCTTGTGAAATAGGAAGGACCTGAGGTGTGTCCGTACAGGTTTCCATGACGACCTCCTGTTGGGGATCGGGGTCCGTTTCCGCGGGTCTGAAGGGGCGCAGCATGCTGAGGGCGTTCCGCGTCTGTCCGTGGGCGGCCTCACTGCTGACTGGGGGCTGGCTCAGGTGCTTCTTGGCCAACCCAGCGCCGGCTGGTGTGCGGAGGCGGGGCTGCTTGGGGGAGGCGGGGTTGTCTCTGAGGTCCTGAGGCGGGTTGGGTCGTTTGGGCGTGAGGGCCGGCGTGAGAACGGGGCTAGGGGTGTTGGGTTCACTGGAGGACGACGAAGAGTCGAGATTCTGCGACTGAAAGCGTTTGTTGAGCTCCTCAGAGTCCTCCATCTTGGTCCTGTGCACCTCCTCCCCTCCGTCCTGACGCCCTCCCGTCACTCCCACCGATGACGGCCGCAGACCGAAGCCGGGTCGCTCAGGACGCTGCATGTCGAAGTCAAACAGGGAGCTGCTGTCGTCTGAGGCTGTAAGGTAGGCGTCGCTGCAGGCCCGGCTGAGCTCCGGCCCGTCCCCACCATCTCCTCCTCGGCTCTTACGTCCTCTACCTGCTCCCACACCTTCTGATCCCAGAGCCAGCTCAGGTTTCTGGGCTTCAGCGTTGGTACCGGAGGAGGCGGGGAGCTGAAGCTCCTCTGCTAACCGACAAAGACAGCCAAAAGGTGTGAATACAGACAATTAGGGTGTGTTTCAGTATAAAGTGTGCGTTTAAGTACAATCTTTTGATTTTAAAATGTATTCTACTGCAGACTTGTCACATTCTAGCCCCATTTTGATGTTTTCTGACATCTATTATTCCACAGTGATGGTCAGAATCTGAGTTCTGACCTTCAGGCCATGAACCAACTGAGGTGCAGAAAAAAAAAAGAAGAAACGTATGTGAAAGTGAGCCACACACAAACTGAGCTCCCAACCACAGGCTCGACTCGTTGAAGCCTTACCATTTTGATCCGGCCCTTCCTTCTCCAGGGAACTCAAGCTCCTCTGGGAGGGCTCTGGTCCAGTGAGGACCTGGGCGTTCTTCGCTTTCACCTGGAAACAGCCAAAGGTCAGACTGCTGAGACGCTGCGCCTCACCTGGACAGCACTGGGCAGCACCGCCCTTCCCGCCACACTTCTGCTCAAACGCTGTAAAATCAGTTTGGAAAATGTCGTCACATAAACACGCACTCAGAGTTTTTTGAAAATGTGCGATTAAAAGACATTTCCAGTTCTTACCCTGCAGCTGGTTCTTTAATTCTTCAATCTGAGCATCCTGCTGCTTGTTGGTTTCTCTTAATGCTGCATTCTCAACCTCGAACTGCAGAATAAAAATGTTTCATCACTGAATGTCCTCCTGATGTCTGGTCCATCTCACACCGTTTCCAGCTGAAACTAAATCTAAGCTTCACCTCTGACAGTTTGAGCATCACCCATTCCTTGATCTTGGCTGCTTTCTCCTCCACTGATTTGGCGTCCTGGAGTCGGATCTGTCTCTGGTGAAGGAAACCATTGGGAAATGTTTGCATGACTTTATGTCAGACAGTCATCACTTGAATTGACTTGTGTTTTTGCACGGAGTCTGCTTTGGTCCCACAGCATCTGCTCAGGACTCTGCAGAGATCTGCACGTTGCTCCCCGTCCCGTACATCTCCAAAAATAGAATTACCGGTACATGTCATTTTCACGCAGGCTGCAGCAGCATGCGCAACAGACGTGAAGCATGTGTATGTGGCAGTGTTGACGCGTTTGGGTGGTTGGCCAGGTGCATTCTGGGTACCCTTTTTGTTTTCCCCTGTTTCTGATGCATGCGAGCACCTGCAGATTTCAGAGAGTGGACGGAGCTAAAACCTTGTTTAGGTGATAAGCACGTACACGCAGTTCATGGAAAACGTTGTAGACAAGACCTGTGTATGTGCTTATGATTTTGTGGCGATTGCAACACCACCGATGTTCAGCTCCAGGGAACTTGGCGCAGGGGGTCGCCCACCTTTTGCTACGATAGATAATCGTAAGCGGTGTAAAACGGTTTAAACGGTAATGCTGTTGTACAGGTAGCTGCACCAACTCCGTGTTCCTGATTAACAGAGTGATGTGTAGAGTCTATTCATTTAATTGAAACTCTGCTTGAAGGTGAACTACAGCGTGTTAACTGTGGAGGTTTAGTGACGTTCGTAAAAAGTAAGTGTACATCTGCAGTATCTGGTGCGGGTTTAGGATAGTAGACCACTTACTGAAATCATCTTATTTGTTTATTTGCTGTTGTTAGTCCTAGCCCACTGTCGTATTTTTTATTTAATTTTGTCTACTGTATTGTATTTTAATTCTGTCTGGTGGCTTAGACTGTGGAAGCCATTGATCCCTACAGTGAATGCGCAGCACTTCATGCCCTCTGTCAAGATTTTCAGGAAATGTTGGCAATAAATTGACAGCTACCAAAAACCCCAGAGGTATTGTGTCTTCTGTGGCACTAAATTCCACAGGCTACACAAGTATTTCCTGTTACATATTGTGGACCTGGAATCTAATTCCACCACTGACATCAACGGTTTTGGAGCATCCACATCTGCTGCCGTGATGAAATTGCTCCCGCGCCTTTGTTCTACCTGCTCCTCCAGCTGCTGCTCCAGCTGAGCGACGACCTCGTCCTTCTCTTGCGTTGCGGCCTGCAGCTCCTGGCAACGTCGAAACAGGCGCGCCTCCGAGTCTCCCGATTGGCCATTGGCAACTTTCAGCTTTTCCTCCATCCACTGCACCTGGAATCAAACGCCCGTGTGACCCCAGCGCACGCGCCGAAGCTGGTGAGCGCCCGACTGTTTCCCGTACCTGCTGCTGAGCAGTGAAAGCCTTCTTCTCCGCGTTGACCACCTGATTCTCCAGCTGTTGAATCTAAAAAAGGAAGAACAACCTAATTTAAACCTTTTAATCGTTTCCTTCCTGATTCTATTTGAATTCTTATGACTTCATTAAAGCAACAAGTAAGCACACAACCGCAGACAACACAAGGTCACAAGGAAAATCCAACTCAGTCACACTTGTCTGTCTAGTAGCCTGTCTAGTAGGAAGCAGTGAGTCCGTTTTACCTGCTGCTGTGGGACAACAGTAGGTAGGAAGAAGAGGAAATTAGCCTCACAGGCCCGGTTAAGGGGAGGCTTGTAACAAATATGAAGGTTTGCCTCGTCTCCCAGCACAGCCTCAATGGTGTTAGGGAGACATTGGGGCGAGGTGGGTGTTGGAGGACAACAAAGCAGCAGCAGGACCACTCTTGGTTAGTCATGTGCTTATGTTTTCAGGTCCAGGTTAGCTTTCAGGCTTTATTTTGAAGCCTAGCGTCTGATGTCTTTTCAGGGAGCCAGACGTCTTGTCTGCGTCTCCTTCCCCGTGTGGTTGCTCATCCCCGACTGTTTCCACCTGTGAACGGCGTTAAATAGTCCCCGTCTGCCCCGGTTCTGTGCCGGCTTGCCTCATGTTTTTGCACAGAGCTTTGAGAATCAGGTCAGTTCGAATCTTGCAAGACCGAGTCCAGTTTCCATTTTAGTTCGAGATCAATCTAAGTTGCTATAGGTTGGTTAATTGTGGAAATACTGTACTTTTGCTGAATCGTTCAAAAAGAGGTAATTAAGCGTGTTGAGCCACCTCACGTGCGGCTCCTGCATGAATTCAAAAACCGATCGTGTCACACTCAAGTATGTTTCTGTTGTTTTTATGAATATGTTGAATTTGTTTGATAGTACAACTGTTTTCACCTCTCCCTTTAATTACATTTATGATTTTATACACAAACACAATGGATGAGTCCACCTGACGTATTCCACCGGCCATCTCCAATCCTGTCTGCATGTTAAAGTACTCAAATATTATCCGAGCGACTTAAAATCCAATGTAAAATTGGTTGTACACCTTCTACACTTGAACCGTCTGAAATTCATGCACGTGGCGCCTTGAAGCCAGCTGCACGTTAACGCTGATGAGGTGTGATGCCTGCACAAGCAGTCTGCGCACAGAGATCAGAGCAGAGCCTGTTCAGCCTTCAGCCAGGAGAGGCGGAAACCTGCACAAAAGGCCACACAGCTTACACGCAAACATGGATGGAGGGAGACGTGCACTGAAATATGCACGCTGCTTCAAGGGCCTGAAAGGTTCTAAGACTAAGGTGAGTTTCTGTGCAGACCTTCATCTGAAACTCCTCAGCACAGAAACCAGTGATGGGGGAGACTCGCTCAAAACTCAGAAGATTTAGAGAGTAAAAATATGTAATGTAAATGTTAATCCCCCCAAAAACACCTGCACAACCTTAATGGAGTTATACAATGGTGATTGGTCAAATCTAAAACCAAAAGAAAGTCAATTTCTGCAAGTTTTCTCAGTTTTTATTCATCATTTTCAGAATTTAGTTAAAAAAAAAAAAAAAATCCAAAACTTGAACCTGCAGCTTGACAGTCTGGACATTGAAGCGGTGAGGACTGAAGAGTCTATCCCAGGAGCCTCCGGGTGAGAGGTGGGGGTCCGCTCAGACAACCATTCATCCCCGCATTCACACCTACGGTCAGTTTAAAGTCACCAGTTCACCAGCACCACGCATGCATGTCTCCTGACTGGTAGAGGAAGCTGGGGCACCTGGAGTGCACCCGTACGGTCACGGAGAAAACGTGCAACCTCCATTCAGAAAAAAGGGATTTGAACCCAGACCCCTTTTGCTGTAAGTGGGCAGTGCTGACCACTGTCCCTGCTTTTGGTCCAATTTAAGTAGCATTTTTACCTGTTCTCGCATTCTTCTACAGAAGTTTCTCCTAAATTCCTAAAGGTTTGTGTGTGTGTGTGTGTGTGTGTGTGTGTGTGTGTGTGTGTTTGGCTTCCTGAACAAACTGTTTTTAAAGTTGTGCGAGGAGTGTAGACTGGATTTAGCTGCAGCTGGCGGATGCTGGCAGAGATAGAGAGAGAGAGAGAGAGAGAGAGAGAGAGAGAGAGAGAGAGAGAGAGAGAGAGAGAGAGAGAGAGAGAGAGAGAGAGAGAGAGAGAGAGAGACAGCTTCTGAACCCCTGGCTGGGTTCAGAAGCTGCCACACCCTCAGTGTTTCCACACAGCATCGTGGAAAAATTTGACATTTTTACATCTAAGGCTGAAGAACTCAATCATTCCCTTTATTTTATGTACTATTTCAAACCTTCAACACACTTTCAAGTAGTACAAATCTAGAATCACTGTCACGCAGCTCATAATCCATCCACCCACTCACTGGGGATAATTAATATCAACACAGAGTTTAATTCTTCAGGGTAAATTACCTGAAATGTGTTTATCTTAACTTTCATGTTTGGGTCAAATATTGGATGATTCCAAACCACACACTCAGTGAAACCACATGTGCCAGTGCAACAAATGTTGCAAAATGTAGAAACAGGTCTAGAAAATAGAAACCTGGTGGCAGGTATGATTGTATTTGTGCGCCCAGCTGCAGGTTGGAGGAGTTTCGGACCATCAGCTGCTCGGTTAGACCTGCTGACGCAGCAACCCGACTTCTGTTTCAGGCATGTTGACGCCCACGTGAGGCCTGCACTTTACCTCCTCGCCATGAAAGACTCTGTCTCACCTCTCCTGCCAAATCCACATTCAGCTTCCATTCCTGGAATTCCACAACTCATGCTCCATGGCCAACCACCCTCTGAACCCCCCCCCCCC